>JABUQX010128159.1:0-17500 GCA_015478945.1 Trachelipus rathkii
GAAATTTCATTAAAAACTGTCAATTTAAGTACATCTTATATACTATTAAATACCTAAGGATTATTTAACATTTTATAGTAATATATTATTTACAATTTTTTAAACAACATTATAAATATTTATATTTTTTATATATAATAATGTTATTATATAATAAACTACGTATATTTATTATATATTATATTATCATTTATTTTTATTATTATTAGTACTTTATAAATTAATTAACTTTATATTTTATTTTAAGTAATTATTTTTTACAATAAATATATAATTTATATTCATATAATTTATATGTTATTGAAGACATTTAGTATTATTATATAATATTAAATAATAATCTTTGTAGATATTAGTTTGTTCGCTGCATGTTTTTGTTTTTGCTATGCCAACGCGGTTATGTTTGCTAATTTAACATCTTATCGCGGCGGTTAACTGCCTTGTTGTGAAATTTAATAGTGAAGAGGTAGTGAGCGGGAGAGCGCGAGTATTACCAGTATCGATATTTGGAGTGTGAATATTACATTCATTTTACCGAGGAAGTATTAATTTGTTCTCGAGTTTTTTTTCAGTATCGTGGAGTGCCAGCGGTACGCCACAATGCCACGGGTCATTTTCCTGACACCAACACCGGTGTCGATCGCTCTGCTGAGATTCATCAGCAATGCTTTTTTTATGAGTTTTGCTTTATATTTCCAGATACCAATATTTACGCAATGTTAAAATTATTTGAACTTTGAATTTACATCTATATCTATAACACGTCAATGCTTTTAATCGTATTATTATCACAATATCTCATACTACTATATAACTATTAAATATATAACTTATTAATATTTTATATTATATATATACTGATTTAAACATAAGATAATTAATGATATCAAAAAATCATACTTTTAAAATAAGAATAAAATAATTTGAAATTTGAATTTAATTGCAGTTTAATATCATTTTCAATTTTAATTTATTTTTTAATAACTATACTATATTTATATATAGTATATATTTCGTAATATAATATAATGTTTAATGGATAAAATCATACTATATATAATATATGTTATATTTCAATATAATTATATATACTATGTTATTATATATACTAATTATATTAATAGTATTTTACTCAAGGACACTTATTCAGTTATTAGTTTTCGGTAGTTATTAAATTTTTTTTTGTTTTTTATTTAGTAATTTTTTGATAGCATATGATCTAGATCATTCAAGTGTATAATGTATTCCAGCACAGAGGAAATAAATAATAACGGGTAACCTTTTTTACCCGTTTTTTTTACCGAACGTGTAAAGTGTGGCTAACTCAAAATTCTTCATTAAACCTTGTAGTAAAGAGGCGATTTTGTAATTTGTGCAAAAAAATTGAACAAAAATCAATAAGTCAAAATGTATATATGATAGATTAGAACAAGACCAGGCGTAAGGACTCAATATTTCCCCGCCCGTTTAGAAATTCCCCTATCATCGGGGAGGGAACTCCGGAACCTCGCCTCTTTGTATTATGGGCTGTTGCGGGGGTTCCTCCGCTCTCCCATCCCTACTTGTTTGTGTAATGGAATAAAAAACAGTAAATATCACTGGATTGGCTTAAAATTGCACTCAGCTAATTTTTTTATACAAATTAGCATGATTTTTTAAGTTCTAACAATCTATTATATGAAACTTAACTTTAATCTAAAAAATACAGTTACTTTGAAAAAGTCTAGTAGATTTATTTCTATTTTTTATTTATTGTACAAACACTAATAGTATAATATTATATATACTTATAAATTTAATAATATAGTGAAATGGAGAATTAAAAATTAGATAGTTTTGATTTCACGAACATGTATTATAAAATATATAATATTTATTAATTATATATACATAATTATATATAATAGACACTATATATACTACTAATACATATAAATTTTTATTAAATTATTATATAAATATATAAATATTCTTCAATATATATATCTTATATATATCAATTATTATATATATATTTAAACTTGTATACTTTTTTGAATCATTAATATAAATTTTTTCATGAGTTACTAATCCATAATCATATATTATTTATAATCTATATTATTATTATTTTTAAATCTCAAGATGTAAAAATCTCAAATCTACCGTTTAACTATACATATTATATAAATCATATCTATATATATTATTTTCAATAATATATAATCTTATACTAGTCCAATTACCTAAATATATTACTAATTCTTCATATATATATTGTTATATTGATCAATAATTATTATTAGTATTTAAAAATAGCATTACATTTAGAGTTAATATAGGTATAATGATAATATATATATTAGGTAATTATTATTTCCTATATATTTTATATTTATTCTTATTATATATATTATAATATCTATAGATATAATTGTATTATTATATAGTTGTAAAAATATTATTTAATATATATAATATATATAATAGTAAAATATCACGCCTTAAGAGTAATTAATTATCATAATAGTTAATAATATATTAATTTTATTAATAATTATTTATCTTAAATATATCTCTCAGTTATTTACATACATATATAAATAATATGAATAAATATAATTTGGTATATATTTATATATAGTATGAGGGACTAGTAATGGAATCATATGATTCATATGTAATCAATACATATAAACATCGTACTTGAGTCATCACTTGTGGACTCATATGTATTATATTTATTTGCTTTTTTTAAAAATGGAAGATATTATCTTCTATAGAGAAAACTACTATCTCATTTTCACCATATATCTATTTAACTTAAATTTCAATCTATTTTCCTTTATTATATCTTCTCACTAAATTGACTTTTTTTATTGAAATTATTTATGGCATATATTTCTACTAGGTTGTAGCAGCGCTACAACTTATTTTTATTATTATATTATAATATTACATTATTATATGCTTAGATTATATTTTCTATATATACCCTTATTTCAAAATATATTTATATATAACTCTATTATATATTTATACATAATTTAAATATATATTGATAAAATTATTGCCTAAATATAATTTGAATTATTAATCAAAGTTATATAGATTTAAATTTATTAGGAAAATCATCTGAAGTTTCGTCAAACATTTCAACTCCAAGAGTTTTGAACTTACTGTTGAGATTATATCAAGTGTAAGGCGCGTGTATAACATATTACTTTATAACTATATGACATAATTTCATGAACTGTATAATATATTTTAGATAGTTTTAAATAATAATATATTTTTTAATATTATGATAAATTAATTTTTTTTTTACTTATAATGATCATTTATTTTGGGTGATATATTTTTCATTTATGCCAATTTTTGTCGTATTTATATTTTACAATTATCTTGTAATATGATTATTTATCATTATGTAGCTTTCTTTGGTTTGGCAATCATGGTCGGTATTAAGAGTTTAACGCTCCCCATCATCATTCAGTTCATGATTTTATTTTTTAATGATTATGTAATTTGTTAGGTGTCCTCAGTTGTTTTAATTCGGCCTCATCGTTACAGCATATTATTAATATTTTATATTTTATTATGTATTATTTCTTTCAAAAAATTAACTAAAGAAGCACGACTTAATAAAAATTATTTTACATACCTTTGGAATCGGTACCCAAAGCCTTATTAATAATATATTGTAAACTAAAAAGACAAAAAAAATCACATATAATGACTAATATGTTCCGAAAAAGTACCGACCACCTTAAGTAGACACATCCGAACTATCAATACTTTAGGATATTATTTATGTCGTTTACAGCTTAATAACTAAAATGGTAATATAAAGTTCAAAATTAATAAAAAAATAAAAACCAAAAATTGGGCTCGAGCCTCGACAGATTGGGGACAGATGGGGAAGGGACCGTTTTCCCATCCCGTAAGGTAGGGGCGGAGGAACCCGCCGACCCATTTTAAGATAATTCACACCCCAAAAATAAAAAACCACCAATAACGAGTCGGGGGTTCCGTGAGAAACCCTCCCAAGGAGAGGTGGTGAAGTGGTCTTTTGAACGAATGTCGTTCCCCCAATATGGCCGAGAGGGAACCAACCCAGAACTACTCTGCCACGTACTTTCTTTGCGGTTTACCTTGTGGTATATAGCCTAGTTAGCTTCCATACATTTTACCTGCGGCGTTCGTACACGTATAACTGGGTTACTAAATAATATATTTTTGAGTCATGTCCGTTAACCAAATACTTTAATAATGGATTGTTAAGGAATCATATACTGAGAAATATGACATTATAAAAGCAGATAACAAAAAAATAAATTATAAATCTCTAGACGAGAGTCGTAAAATTGTACAATATAATTTATCTAATATATATAATTATATTATATCTTATTTCGAAATATTATATAGCTTTTATTTTGATCAATGAAATACACTATATAATTATGATTATTAATATTTTGTATTATAATTAATACTATATATAATATATTAATACATAAATTATTTGATAATTATTTAATATTATATATATATATATATATATAATATAAAAATACGATATTTTAATACTAATAATATTTTAATAGCAATTATAACTATTTATATTATATCTATTAATTTTTTGTTACTTATATTATTATTGAAATTGTAAGCAATATTTATTAATATAATATGAAAATACATATTTATTAATCTATTAATTTTTTCTATGAGTTTTTCATCTCCTTCACGAGTATAATTGTATGTAGTAGCAGTATCTTGTTGAGCCATTTATATAATAATTCTTAATAAGTTTTTACAAAAGAGATCTTTCCCATAAAGTGTTAATAATTTCGATATAGAGATTTAGTTTCGGTTTATTTCAGGACGCCTCCCTCATACTTTTATTTTGAAGACTAAAAAATCTATTAAATTTGTAAGATTATGTAAAACAGTTGATAATATTAAAGTAGTTTAAATTTTGTAACAATGTGGCTTTTTAATAATTATTTTTGAAAAATTGGCTGTCGTAGGTAGAAATATTTATTTTAGTGTGCTAGTTTCGAACAGATATAATGTTCCTTTCGCGTTATTTTATGGTTGAAAATTCGGAAAGGGCTGTATGCAATAAGTCGATATACTATTAGAGTTACATTCTTACCACACAGCGCATTTTTCGATCAAAATTCAAAGCAATCTCTTTATATTTATAAACTAGAATGTTTTCATCACTTTCACTGTTATCAAGAATACTACAAATAAATTTTAATAATGTTTTCTTTTAGTCTTCAAAATTTGAAATTCGATACATGAGAAGGTCAAAAGTAAGAGTATGCTAATTATCATGCGTAAAATTTTTTTAACATCTAATGAAGACTCTTGTAAGAATATCTTTTATTAATAAATATAATAAAATATGGTAATTCTATTTATTTTTATTAATATAATAATATATATATATCATGATAGTTATTTATTTCATACTATATATATAATACTATAATATTATAATTATAGAAATAATTACTTTGGTATTAATATAAAAAAAATAATTGAAATTTTCAAATTGATAATATTAAAAAAACGTCTCATATAATCTTTTTCTTATCTTATATAGTAACTGATCATATAACGTACTATAATATCTAAACTTAAATTTAATAATAATAATCTACTATCTAATTTTAATTATATCTTTATATATATTACTAATGTAATATTATAGTACTTTTATTATAATTGTCATTTCAATGAATCACTCAACTTATTTATTATCTATTTCATCAATTTTTGATATATATACTACTATTTTTATTAGTTTTTACCACTATACTCAACCACCGTGTCCCCCACTGGACGTGCAAGGGGGGTGTCCTCCGAGAACTGTATTTTTCCCTACCGCCTGTTTCACACGGGCGAGTCTATAAACTGGCCAGCCAGAGGATTCCATACTGTTCACAGACGCCCAGACTCTTCATCTTGACTTAACAACCCCTGTAATATGATACGACTCCTAGCCCCAGTCATTTCTTCATCGCCAAGTTTTAATTTTACAAGATTCTGTTGAATACTATTCTCTTTTGTTATCCTGAATAATTGTATCACAACCGCCTGACTGTTTTTTGCGCTTTCTTCTTAAAGTCCCATATCACTATTAGAGTGTACTACCCGCTTTCACTTTGTTATTTAAAAAATCCATTTTATCTCATTGTCTCAGATCCGGATTGTAACAAATTAAATGTTTGCTTTCATCTCTATGAGTTTCGTTACCTCACATTCATCTCTACAATGTAACTTTGAATCTGAATGTTATTTGAATCATTTTTATTTATCGAATAAAAATTATTAAATATTTTAAAAGTAAAGATTAGTTATATAAAAAATTCTGTTTAAGCTGATTTCCAAAATAACAAATCAGGCTTCTAAAATAATGCTTGACTCTCATTTTCTTTAAAAAAACTCATGAAGAGAATTCTGTTACAATAACCAAACAAAATCTAAAGAACTCTCTTTAAATAGTTCCTGTTTGAAGTTTTCATCGCGCGTTCCTTCGTATAACACTATTAATTTCTAGAATCTTCTCGCTGTTTTCTTCTATTTTTCCTCGTATCTACTAGCTGTTTTATAAACAACGAACACTAAATCTTGGAAACTATAAGAACATGTCACGCTAATAATATTAAAATAAATATAATAAAATTATATATTATAGTAAACATATTTTAATTATATAGTATCATAGCTTATATAATAACAATATTAATTTATATATGATAATAATAATAATTTAAGCAGTATCTTTTATATTTGAATCATTATAAGTTTATTTAATCTATTTAATATCTAATCATTTTTTTATCTACTTATTATTAATCTAATATATTTTTATAATCTATTTATCTTATAACAAAATTATCTTTAACCGACGAGCCGGGAGCCCGTAGTAGCCTATAGCCCGTAGCCAGAGCCCTAGCGCCGTACTTGAATACTCACATGATTTGACAAAGCGAACTCTCCTGCGCACAAAAAAATCTTTACTACGAATCAAACAAATCTTTTTAATATTTGCCGCATCAAGAACTAGTATTATCTGTAAACAGGAGCATGGTTCATGGATAGACATGGAGAAGATAAAGCATCCTAGATGTTACTAAAAATATTATAAAAAAATAAATCTCGACATAACTTTAATGGAAGAAAATGATATAAATTTAACAAAATGTCAATAGGTAAACTAATTAACAGTAAGTCACGTGTTATAGTAATAGTAGCTGCAGGTGTAATTTCAAGTACATTAACTTTCTTAAATTAAATATTTGTGTTATCAATGTCGCAAAAATCTTAATAAAACCCTGGGAGAGAATCAACGTAATACAACGTACAAAGGAAACGGACGGTCGTCCTTAATAGATAAGTGTTTTTATGACCTAAGCCAAGATTGCTTTATAGTAACCGAGTTTATTATTAGTATTATGAGGTGAATCAAAAACACGAGCAGAACCACTGGAGGAAAAGTTTGTCGTTGAGACGAGATTTGCTACACTATCAAAGAGAATTGTTTATTATAACACAAACTTAGGATGCTAACCAATAATAGTTAATGAATTTATATCATATTCGATTGGTGTAGTATAAATTTGCCTAAAATTTCTAACAAATCAAAAACTTAATTAATATAAGTTTGATATATATATAGATAATATATTTTTCATATTATAAATTTATATACTATAAAACTAGTATATATATAATTTATAGTTTATATATCATATATATTATATATATTATTCACGTTGCCTTTAGAATATATTAAAACTGTTATTCATACGCTCCTGGTAAATCTTCTTTTTACTCGTATTTGTACGCGAGGGTCTGCAATTATCATATGTCCAAGAAGTTCTTAAAGTTCGTATATTTCAATATGCGTCACCTACATAAGGTCAAGCTTTCAAATATAGACGTTTCATGAATGATATGTTTGACTGGTGATCCATCATTTACATAGGTGAGTCTCTGATTGGGGGAAATCCTGGACCTGTAAATCCTGACAGGCGATTCTTGCTAACAGTTAATTCACTTCACACAGGGCAGAAGTTAATCATGTACTTATTTGTATATATATAGTTCGCCTATTTTGCGCCTCGTTGACTTAATGAGCACGAAGAAAATGCCTTTCGATACTGAATTAGGGGGCCTATTAGAGATCAGTATGCTTCTAATTAATTGCAAGGAATCTCAATTAGCCGACGACACTTTTTAATAAATTTATTTATTTAAATAAATTTTGAAAAATTATGGTGCCTGTTATTGCGGTTCCGGATGTCTCAGTTATTGGGATCACAAATAACATTAATTTAGCTTCTACCGTACCCTTCTTAGTAAAGATGAAAGATTTTAGTGGTAGTGATGGGTAAGTAGATGAATTACAACCAGGCAAGAACTTATTCTTATCATTCTTCGTTATACTTTTTAAAATATTCGCCAAATTTTACATACAATAAGTTTTCAACTTATCTACGCGTCCACCGTTTAATTTTTCTTAAGTCCATTTCTAATGTCTCTTTTTATACAAATTAATATCACTCTCACTATGTGGTTAACACCAAGCCTCAATATTTTATTTAAGAAAAATGTTCTATTTCTTCAAGTGTTCAAATTGAAAATTTTGTTGACATTCTGTTGCTGAAAGCTGCTGCACAGATGGACATGAGATGAGCTTGTGCTTTTATTTTATTTTTTTTTTTATTTTTTTTTTATTTCGGAAGTACGACTAATTTTGGGAGAAGGGTAACGGATAAGTTTTTCTAAGAAGTTTGTTCTACTAAATATACATTATAATTTGTCTTTGTCATATCTAAATGATGTGAGTTGAAAGAACAGATGGTACTTTGTAACCATTATATTAGATTAGCTGTACATCGTGTCCTAACATAAAAAAACGCAAGTTTATGAAGTAGATGAATTGTAATATTATGATCATTTTACTATTCAAAAAATTTAATTCACACATCAATGACCGACCGTAGCTTTCAATCATGAGGAATCCTTTGTTTATTATATTAGGATAATAATATTATTTACGGTTATATATTAGATTAATTATATATATGTTTAAAATATATAATACTATATACTATATAATATAATTTATTCATATATTTCATCACACTGATATATCATAAAATACGTATACTAAAGTTATCATAGTACATATCTTTACTCTACTATATTTATTCTATATACTATATATTTATAAATACTATAACCTATATTTATATTATCATTAATTTTAACCTAGTATGTGGTATTGGTATATCTAGTATAATTATTTTATATTCTATATTATTTATATATATATAACTCATTATATATATATAGCTATTGTTATCATAATATTTGTTAAGAGTCATAGCGTAAGTTACACTGCAAACTGAATTGCAAAAGAACAAATAGAGGGGTTACGAGATATTAAGTTGTAGCAACCACATTTATATGTACAAACGCACTATAACTATCAAGTTATTATAAAAGTGGAATAATCGTAATGCCAAGATAAGCTATATATATAATAGAACTATTGAAGTAATGAACTTAGATCATACGATATTATATCTTCGTGCGTAACCAACTTTGCATGCCACAATACGTAACGATGGTTGTAATCAATCATGATGACGTACTCTTCAAAACCCCTCCTTCTCGGCATAATTATTTGACGAACGATATTTCACTCATTTCGAATGTTCATAATAATACCTAAGTCCTCTGTTGACAAACAAAAATAGATGCACTATTTCATCCGTCAACGGTTCCGTCAGTGCTTTTGCGATACCATTTCTCAGTAGGCTATGTCAGTGTGTGACCGACGTAATATTTCACTTCATGATCACAGCTTGTCGGATGAAGTGGTGCACTGAATCAATATGCTAATTCTTTTGGCAATGATAATATGGTGTGGTTATAATGCAAGACTTTGAGCCCTATGAATATCAGCCATATCATACAATAAGTAATTAGTCTTTATAGCATGTCCTCTTTCCCAATTTTTCTTCAGAATAGACGTCGGTTAAGTAAGATTGGACATACTATAATAGCCTTCCCGTCAAAGGCCATATGTTCGCCTACAACTCGGATTGGGCAACACTGTCACTTATGCATTTTCGCTCAGTAGATGGCTGCTATACGCCAGTATACACTAGCATACAGGTGTAGGATTCTATCGATGATACAGTTTCCCCAATCAGCATCGGTGAAACCCTTAACTGGTATTATTTTTATGGTTTAGAGTTGAAATTGAGGACAAAGAGCGTAATCTATTACTCCCTTTTAGGTATTGAGGTACTACTTTTTGCAGTATTAAGTGTTGTTTCAATGTAGTGAATATAAATCTTGGCTGACGGGAGTGAACGGCGATAGATATTGAATATATTTTTTTTACTGTTAGCACTAGTAGAACAGAAAACTAACTTAATGAACGATAAGTTTGGCGAATGGAATAGGACAACAATTTTGTTTCAATTATCTATACTTTCAGAGTAACACGGTTATAGTTTGTGTTTAATAAACTTTTCTTCCAATAATATTCAATGGGTATCTCAATCTTTAACAAACTCACAGTACATATATTAAATCATCGTATTTGACTATCCGTGCTATACATATTTAACAAACACTCTCGATTTCTGTGACCATACTCATCTCCTATTGGGAGTCACGGTTTAAACTTCTAATAATTCCATAGACAGATTCTCGATCGGTTCACCCCCCATTGATCTTTCATTCCGGAAAACTGGATCTCATAAGGTAAAATAAATTAAACCAACTTTTTCTAACACAAGTTTGTATTCTTGAATGAGTTCTCAGTATTCTAATGATACCATATCTTCTTGAATGATAAATGAGCAATCCGCTACCATATTTTTCCATCCGCATCTAAACAACATGTGATTTAGCAGCCGTGTGTGTTTGAAATCTCAAGACTATATAAGGAGTGACACTATTGAATAAAAGATTTTCTCTAGTGCCATCTATCTCAGATACCAGATTTGTTTCCAGTTTATTATAAGTGCATTTTTCGAATTTTACACCTTAATTATCAAAGGTAACGCAAACGTTGTTATTAAGACCGAAATTTGAATAGGCTTCTATCACCTTTATGAGGTGGTCTTCATCATTTCTTAATCTCCTTAATGATTCTTCTAATAGATCTAGTACACTTCCATATATATGGTTTCTCTTAGTGGTTCATCAAAATTTAATCGCCAGTCTCCACATCTAATTTGGATATACTTAACCCATAACCCTTTTCAAGCTGCAAAGTGCAACAATAGTCTTAAAGCGCAGAGCCCATCTTTACTCACTAGAAAACTAAGGCAAATGCTGGGCGGCAGAAATCATGATGAGGACAGGTCCCTATTGGTGCGATAGAAGACGCGGCAAAAAATGCCAGCATAAATAAAAGAAAAAAAAAATGATATATATTATTAATTTGAATAAATATCCGTTATATATATCTATTTATAGCACATATTAATATCATAAATAATTATATGTAATATTATATATATAGTAAAATTTAGCAAAAACCGTAATTTTTAGAAGTTAAATTTTTTATTAAAACAGGTTTTACAACACAGCTAATGAAACATTTGGTATATAAAACCAAATATTGAAATTTCAGTTAAAAACGTCAATTTAAGAACACCTTAAAACAATTAATAAATCTCTTTTCTCTTTTGAAATTGCATTTCAAGTGAACACATTATTTTTCAAATGCTGAAAATACCGTTTTAAGAACTCAATTTTAACGATTTAACAAATATTTCAAAATAGTTTGACAATTTAGGAAAATTCGTACTTTTAAAGAGTTCCTAAATTTGTAACTGTGAAAATTGGAGAAAGCGAATCTTGAAGTTAAATTTTTAATAAAACAGGTTTTTTACATAATATTATAATATTATTTTTTATTATATATTTTCATTTTTTTATTATCTTTCTATATTATTTTATATATATATATTTATTTTTATATACTTAGTTGTCACACCTCAGGATGTCTTATTCGGGGGGTGTTGCGCTCAGTTTACCTTCGATTAGTTGACGCCCAGACGCCGTTTGAGTGGGGGTTTTCCAGCCGTGCCACACGCAGCTGGAGGACATTCCCCGACGAGGTGGCCGACGCAGGAACGCACCGCGGACCTAGCTGGACTTCCCACATGTCCACCCACGCAAGGTGCGCGCGACTCCAGCTGGCAGTGGTTCACTACACAGGCCACGGTACAAGGTGGTGGTAAGCGACGTGCCCCGTTCCCTCGAGCACCTCGCCGCTCGCGGTACCTAGCAGAGCTCAGCCGCAGTCGCGCACGCCAGACTCGCGGGTTAGAGTGGACCAGTCGGGCCCGTTTATCAGTCTTTTAAGCTTTTGCCTGACCCTGTCCAACGCCGGGTGAGCCGCGCCGCCCCCCTATGAGACGCAGTGATCCAATCTCACTGGGCGGTGAAGGCCCTTGCATAGCGAGAGTGAACAGAGAACATTCGCCTATGCACGTTTCGCAAGGTTAAAACAGAACTTCCGTTTTCTTTGAAGGCCGCCCTAGCAACCGTTGTGATTGTGAGGGTTTCCAAAACATTTTTTTTGTTTTATGTTTAAGGCCAAGGATGTTTTTATTTTGTCAACAGGCGAGACGAAAGAACCGTCAAAGAGAGGAAAGTTGGAAGGTGTTTTGAAAGGGAGATTTTGTAGAAGTTGAGTTTTTAAGAGATTAATTTCAACAAGGTTTGAGGCCCGACCCCACCCGGGAAAATCTAATCCAGATCAGCGAAATAGATCGGGAAGATTAAGACGAGAGCGCAATTAGAGAAGTCGGAGAGGGAGCAGATATTGAATGAGTTGAAAATGTGTTGGGACGTGTGCGCCCTTCCAACACTGAGGGAAAGTGTTGTTTTTTGAGACATAGAGAATAATAGTTTGAACGAAGGGGGCGGGGTCGCCGGAGGCATCAAATTCGCGGGAGGAACGCCATCCCGGTTTCACCCGCCTTCCTAACGTTTATGAATTTCAGGGAGTCCATCGCATTCGATAAAATGTAATCACAGGCAAAGGCATAGGACACTGAGAGAGAAGGAGGAGGGGAGGAGGAATGCCAGATAATCCCAGGGTTGAGTTGAGGAATTAGGAGAACCAAAGAGAATTGGCCTTTTCAGTTAGAGAATTAGCAAAGAAATGCTTCGATGCGAATAAGAGGAGGAAAGGCAGTTTACAGAAGTTTGTTAGAGATGTTTTTATGGCGCAGAGGCCAGAAGATTTTTTAGTAGAAGAACCTAGGAGGTTACGCCCTTTCGTTTGATGAGCGCGCTTTGTCGTCGAAGAGTATCCTTGCAACGATTTTCTAGCTGAATGAAATTAGCAAAGAGCTGATAGGAGAAACGCGCAGAATTTTTTCCATTGCCCGAACGCACTGTCTTCCTGATGGTAGAAGAAAAAGCAGATCGGAACCATGGATTTGAAGAGAGAAAGATTTTAGTCGAAGAGGAATGAACTTGCTCACCATCAACGATTACAGTTCCCACCTTATCGGCAGAACCGAAGCGTCACCAAGTCAAAACAGTCCTTCCGATTATAGTTAGTGTAAGTGACGTTGGCAACCAATCGTACCGATTAAAGGCCAGATAAAACGCGTGGGCGGGATTGAACTGTTGAGAGAAGTATTAAAATTGAATATAAGGTTGTGGTATTTACCAATAGGAGGCGGAGTGGATATTTACAACGAGAAGGACCTAGTGGTGAAACATAGGTAAGTGTGTTCAAGAATTGGTTTGGGACGATCGGAATGTGTGTGTGTTCTTTAATTTAGTTGTGTCATGTGTTGGGAATGTGATGATTCGGGCCATCCATCCCCACCTAAATCAGTCTGAGAGAACCACCATTCAAGTGTTGTGTCATTGAAATCTCCAAATAGAGGACTTCAGTATTTGGATGAGAAGTTGTAAGATTCAAAAAAGGCGTGAGAATCTGTTCTGTTAGGATAGCAGAAACCCAAGATTATTGTAGTAGAAGGAGAAAGGTTTTAAGCCATAGAATCGAAGTTAGGAGATTCGAGATTTTTTAGACGTGTTACAGGAGTGTTTATGTTTAACATAGGCACAATACGTCCACCCTTCAGCACGAAATTTATGAATAAGTTTAAGTTGGACATATTAAATCGAGTTGAGATGATTTCCTAGCCATCTGGGTCTCAAGACAGGAGCAAAGGTTAGGGTTAGAGTTAGAGAGGTGGTATTCACGGATGCAGAGTTGGATTGCAACCACGGTGTTTGTCATCGATAGTAAACCCGCGCTGTGCAATCTGCCATCTTCCTGCACTGGCAACACAAAACAAACAACAGAACAAAATAATTATTTGAACGAAGTTAACTTAAACTAAAACATAAATTTAAAACCGTAAATGTTAAAAAAGTTAAATCGTATTTACAGTAAATAATGTAAAATTGAAAAATCATTTTTTAGTTAAAAACACTAACGCTCCTTTACACCCATACAAAAAAAAAAAGTAAGTAAATTGATTTAAACATTAAAACTAAATTTAAAAGTTCAAGGAAAATATAAAAATAAAATCTTAACACTGTGAAACGAAATTCAGACATGTAGCTTCTTCATATTATATATATATATGAATTATATTATATATATTATATATTATATAATATATTATATATATATATATAATATATATATATATTATATTATATATATATATATATTATATTATATATATATATATAATATATATATCACTATATATATATATTTTCATATGCTTAGGGTGATTTTTTTTTGCCTAGGGGCATGAATGGTTAGAGGCTGGTTCTACGAGACTAAGATGCTACGAGAGAAGGTCTCACAGATAATCGCTACCTGCTGTCCTTTGTGAGAAACCTTGGGCACCACGCGTGGCTTTCTTTTCTCAAGAGCCGTCCGCTTGAAATTTATTACGTAGCACTTTTTGATTCCTAATATTCTGCAATATTTGATGGTTCTATTCTATTGTCATGCCTTATTTTGCGAAGCGACGTAATTTTTTTCAAATCGCCTCTTTAGATTGAAAGAGCAGGACTATTTAATGCTCTGTGAGAGAGGATGATGATCCTCCATCTATTGCCATGGTAGTTGTTTCAGTACTTGTTGTGGCCATAGTTTTTTCGGATTTCATCTTTTTCCTTGATATTTCTCTATCTTCTTTTACCTTCTTTTGAGGCAGGTTATAAATTTCTTTGGCAAGTCCACGTTGGACCAGTTAATTACGTCGGGTCTCCCTCGTCCCCAGAACATATGTAGGGTCATTCCTCTGAATGTGCTGTTTGTACATCTTCAGAGGACATTTCTTACGGGTCCGTTTTGTTTAGGAGTTGTTTGAGTCATTTGAGGGACTTTCTTTATTTCATCACTCTCGATTCTTAATAAATGGTTCTGTGCACATTCTTTCTCGTGGAACTTTACGTACCGCGCTACCTGCGTTTTTTCTTCTTTCAGACATTTTCTATATGCCCTCTTCTTCAGATCTCCAAGAAAATTTCCAGGCTGGATCTTTTGTTTTATCTTATATTCCGGTGTTTAATTCATGAATAATTGCGTAATTGCGTAAGTGAGAAACTGTGCATCGCTTTACAGTACATATACGGGTACACTTCCATTTAAAGCACTGGCGGGGCATCTATTACGTAAGTAATTTGCAGCTAAAAAGCTTCTGCCCTGAATCTATGTGGTAGGTTCGATTCATTGAGGAGACATCTTGCCATCTTAACGTACGTTCTGTTTTGGCGCTCAGAGATTCCATTTTGTTGAGCCGTGTATGAAACACTAAGTCTTCTTCCAATGCCATTTACTTAGAATTTTGAAAATCATGAGAAGAAATTCTAAGTCATTATCAGGGTCTCGAAAATATTTTCTTTTTTCACCCTTTTAATTCTTCCTTAATTCATATTCCTTAATTTTTCTAACTTTTTTAGTATTTTTTTAGGAATTTACAAAGTATATCTACTTTTTATTCATCTATGAAAGGATAATATTATGATTTCCGAGTATGGATTTCGGAAATCTGGTCCCAAATATTCGATGAATAATTTCCAAAAGGTTTTGCACTTTACGATGAGACATTAAAAGCGCACTAATTGAGTCATTTTATTCTTAAGAAGGTTTTCACACGTTTAGGCATATTCAGAAGTTTTAAAGTTTAATCCGTGCACCAAATGCTTATTTCTTAACTGTTCAAATCTTTATATTTAAATTGACAGCAAATCTGCGATGCCAAATCTCTATATCAGAGGATTTAATTTCTGACGCTACTTAAGCTTTTTCTTGAGAGTATATAGGTTTAATTTTTTTCTAGTTTTCTTTTCTTCTTTACCATATATTTTTGCATTATTCTGTGAAAATAAACTTGGCATCTTTATATCTGTCATTTTTGGAGACAGATAGTAATTAGTATGTAAATTTTCCAGTAAGAGCTTCGTCATAATCAAACGTTTAACTTCCCTTCCTAGTTGACTTTTTATATTTATTCTACTGTAACATTTTTAGTCGAAGAGTCTGCTAACCTAATTTTCTTATCTTGTAGTTTGTACTTAATTCAGTAAATACTTATCTTTTGAACACATATGCGCATTTGATCCGCTAATCTAACACTATTTACGGATGCATCTTCCTCGGTGCTCCGATAACCGTGATTGCTACTTTCTCAGGTTCGTTTCTTGACAATTAGTTCAACATTCGATGATAATGTCAAATAAGTATTTGTAACATCTGAATGGATTTTGCATAGGTCGCTTTTGAAAAATTGTGCTTCAGCATAAAAAAAAGTAGGTTTTGAATTCTGATTTCTTGAGCACAATTTTCCAAAATCAAAAACTTCTGATGTGCATTTTGATTTGCGTAATAGACCATCTATGCCATTATTTTCAGGTTTGAAGTCATTTCGAAATAAAATTGTAAAAGTTGATATGAAAAGACAAAAAATTGGTTTGGAAAAAATGAAAACGCCGAAACATGACTTCAGAGACGCAGAAAAACACCGAAAATGACGTTCTAGAGCAGCGGTCCTCCAAACTTTTTTGATCGCGTACCTATAAGACGAAAATAATTAATTCTTTAGGAAATGACTTTAATAATATATATATATATATTATTATATATTATTAATATATATATATATATATATATATATATATTTTTATATATTATATATATATTATATATATATATATATATATATATATATATATATATATATATATATATATTATATATATATATATTATATATATATTATATATTATACATGTATATTATAATCGTGGACAAATTTAATGCTCACCCGTAATTATAATGCAACTTCATTTTTGAATGTAGAGCTAGAG
This sequence comes from Trachelipus rathkii, assembly GCA_015478945.1. Classification (NCBI taxonomy): domain Eukaryota; kingdom Metazoa; phylum Arthropoda; class Malacostraca; order Isopoda; family Trachelipodidae; genus Trachelipus; species Trachelipus rathkii. Next base: position 17,395 of record JABUQX010128159.1, read on the forward strand.
TTTGGTTTTATTTTAGGGCTACTAACTTCTTAGTGTATACCGTATGTAACTACCCTGTGGTATGGGACTAAATGGCATAATAAAGACGACCAACCAAATTACGAAA
>JABUQX010128159.1:22500-47500 GCA_015478945.1 Trachelipus rathkii
TGGCCTGGATCTATATATAGCTAGAAGGGAAAGATGGGGAAGGAGGAGAGGTAATTAGGGTGGGATATATGAACGTGGAAGGGGGTAATGCAGGATTTGAGAGGAGGAATGGGGTTAAATGTTTGAGAAAAAGGTTGAATGTGCTAGGGGTAACTGAAACTAAGTTAAAGGGAAGAGGGAGATGGATTTTGGAAAATATAAGGGTATGATATCAGGGGAACGAGAGAGTGAGGCGAGGGAAGGGGGTGGAATGTTTGAGGAGAGGTGTGGGATAGGTAGGATTGCAAGCCACAGTGAGTTCGGAGGATAATGTGGGTAAAAGTGAAGATTTGGGGGGGGAAATGTGGGTTTTTATATGCGCAAATGCACCAGTGAAGGGAGCGAGGGAGGAGGAGAGAGAAAGATTTGGAGTGAGTTGAATAGTGTGGAAAGTTTCCGGGGTAAATAATAATGTTTGTCCATTTGCACTTTTGAATGCAGGAGTGGGAAGGGAGGGGTGGAAATAATAGGACCACCGTTGGGGTGGGGAGAGGATGTAAAATGGAGAAAGTCTGGTTTGTTTGGTGTGTTGAAAGAAGATGGATAGTGGGGAATACATGGTTCTAATAAAAAGTGAAAATCAATAGTATTAATTATACATGGAAGAGTGAGATAACGGGGGGGAGGCGGTACTGGATTATGTGTGTGTAAATGAGAAGGATAGAGAATAATGGTTGTAAATGTATTCAGATAGGCAATGAGGGCGATATCGGATATCTAGAGGATGGTAGCAAGAATAAGGGTGGGAGAAGAGGTGACGGGGTAGGGGAGAGGGGAGAAGAGAGAGTCGCAAGTGATAAAGGTGAAAATTGGAGGAGAGCAAGTGTAGAGAGGGAGTTTTAGAGAGGTGGGAGATGTAGGTGGACGAGACGGAAAGGGACGTGGAATTGGGGAGGTGGAGGGGGTGTGGATGAAGATTTAAATGAAGCGCAGTAGTGTGAAGAGGCAGAGTAGTTGGATGTAAAAGGTGGGGTGCAAGTCAGAAGGAAATGGGAGTGAATGGGTGGTGAGGAGGTGAGAGTGTGGGAAAGGAAAAATGAGGCTTAATGTGAATATGGTTGGGAGTAGGGAAGGAAGCGGGGAGGAAATATAGAAGGGTTAGAGTGGAAGCAAAGAGGGCGGTGGAGGACGAAGAGAAGAGCAAAAGATGAATGGTGTAGAAAAGTGACGGAAATTTTTGAATCGGGGAGCAAGATGTTCCTGGAAAGAAAGTAAATAAAAAAGGAAGAAGAGGAGGGGTTTGGGGAGAGGATTAAGGGAGGGATAGGGAGTGGATAGGAGGAGAGGATAGGTTGAGGAAGAGGTGGGGGGAGTTTAGTGGAATTATTGAATTGAAAATGGGGGGAGGGGAGGAAGATTTGCAAGAGGTGAGAATGGGGAGTGAATTGGGGAGGAGAGCGGAGGCATGAAATACAAATGGAGGGAATTATTAGGGGAATAAAGGAAGGAAAGGGAAGTCCGCAGGTTTTGGATGGTGTGAGAAGGCAATGTCAGAAGGGGAGGTAAATTGGGAGGGGCGTTTGAGGAATGGCTGTATAGGAATATATATATAGTTGGAGGAGTGGAGGTACCACAGGATGGGGAGGATGGTTGTTTGGCTTCCATTGTATAAGGGATAAAGGGGATAGGATGGAATGTGGGAATTATCGAGGTATATGTCTTTTAAGTGTGGTAGTGAAAGTGTATGGGAGAATACTGATTAAGAGAGTGAGAGGTTTAACGGAGGGAGAATGGGGGAAGACAAGGAGGATTTAGGGAGGGGAGGGCTGTGTGGTTTGATTTTTACACCAAAGATGCTTGTGGAGAAAAGTATAAAGAGAGGAAAGGAAAGTGTATGGGTGTTTTTGAGATTTAGAGAAAGCATATGATAGAGTGGAGAGGGGTGAATTGTGGAGGGTGTTGGAGGGAATGCGACGTGGGGGGTAAGATTAGGTAAAGTTTAGGGCCTTTTAGATAAGAATAGGTGATGTGTGTGAAGAGTGTTGGGAGGGGGTGAGATGGTTTGGGGTGGTGAGAGATTGAGGCCAGGGTGGTTATGTGCCGTGGCTATTCATTTGTTATGGAGAGTGTTTGCAAAGGAATGGTGAGGGAGGGGAGGGGGTGGATTGAATGATGGGAAGATAGAAGGGAAGTGAAATTATATTGTTTGCGGACGATACTGCCCTAGTGGCGAAGAGTGCGGAAGGGTTGAGGAATCTGGTGAGGGAGTTTGAGAGAATTGGTGGACAAAGGGGCTTAAAATAAATCCGGGTATAAAGTGTTAGTGTTTGAAGAGGAGGAAAGAGAGGAGGGGGGGTTAGAGGTTTAGTAGGGGGGTGTAGTATTGGAGAGTAAGAGTTAGATTTAGGGATGGATTTGGGTAAGGGGGAGGGATGAAGGAGGAGATAGAAAATAGAGTAGGAGAAGGAATGAAGACTCTGAGTGGTCTGCAGAGAATTATGAAAGGGGGGATTTTATACAGAATAAGAAGTATGTTTGAAAGAAATTTGTGTACCAGCGGTGTTGTATGGTGTGAAACGTGGGGGTTTAATGCCAGGTCCAGGAAGAAGTTGAAGTAATTGAGATGAAGGGGTTGAGAGCGGTTGTGGGGTTAGCAGAAGGAGAGGATTAGGAATAGGGTGGTGAGGGAGAGATGTGATTGGAGAAAGGGGTTGGGTGGGAAGAGCGGAGAAGGGAATGTTAAGATGGTTTGCATCTAGTGAGAATGGAGGGAAAGAGAGTGGTTAGGAGAGTTTGGGAGGCGGAAGGGATAGGAAGGAGGGAAGGGGAGACCAAGAAGGGAGGTGGATGGATGATAAAGGAGATGCTCGGAGGAGGGAGGGATGAGGGAGAAAGAGGGTAGGGTGTTGGCGAGGATACGAGTGGGTGGAGTGGTGAGGGCGAGATGAAGGGAGGTGTGAATGAGGAGGCTGTACGTACCACTACCACTACACCGCTCAAGCGGGAAAAAAGTGAGGTAAATAAATAATAATTATAATATATATTGATATATATAATAGCGATAATATTATATATAATAGTAGTAGTAAATTATATTTTTTCGTTATATATATATAATTGTTTTTATAAAATATATTTCTATATTTATATATAATATATATATATATATATAATATATATATATATATATATATATATATAAGATGAACAGAATATCTACTTTCCCATATTTGCGAATATGAAGGTTATGCTGATATTTTTTTAAAGTTTTGGTGAATGCGAATGTTCATGGAAATATATTTATATAATATTCGCGAATGATAAACATAATGAAATAATAATTTACAAATATAGCAATAAATTATTATTAACAGTCTGTGTTTACTAACCTCTACATAACTGGATCAACCAAAAAATAATGAACAAGATCAAGATCGAACACTATATTTATACCAAAATTATACATAGACTTGTTGGTTGTTTGGGACTTACTAAATTTAAAAATATTTATACTATATAAAATGAAAATTTTCCACTTAAATGGCTACTAAAATTATTTTAAATTAAATAAAATAAATTATTTGATCTGGATCAAAAGAGTGGATTCAGCTCCAATTTCAATGAATGGCTGTAGACTCTCCAGCATTCTTCCTGTCGCGAGATCCAGTGACGGAGGCAAGAATGAGAAGTCTTATTAGTATAGTTCATAGTTAGATATTATTGTAATATTAGGTATTATATTAATATTATTATATATTTTATCTAATATCATATATGTTAAAGAAGAGTTTCATGAATTAAGAAGAGTGTCAGGTAGGCTAGATAGATCTTATCCTCACCTGAGTGAATATAATAAAACCCTATTATATATCATATATATTTATTTTATGCATAATTCTCATGATTTTATGAGTCATATTAAAGTATTATATTTATATGACCTGTATATAATGTACCATTATAACATATATTAAGCTAGGTGCTATATAACATATGCTACAGCACTTAACTTTATATATATCAAAGTTAAATACACTCATATATAGATAGTAGCTAGTTATGCATTCTTTTTAAGTAGAATTATATAATAAATTTATATTTACATAGATTTCTGATAAAAATAAAGTATATTAATACTATAAATATTTTATAGTAAAGTATTATTTTTTCTCTACTGTATAAGTGAAATTACTATAATAATAAGAATATAGGTTGGTATAGTATACTATAAAATATAACTGAGCATATAAAAAGTGGGTTACTATACTATTCATATCTTTTAATATTTAGGTTATATACTGAATGAGGGTATTCTAATAGGGCTGATATATCGGTTGAGCATAATATACACTAAATATACTTGTTTATAAGATTATACTTCTAGTTATTATATATAAATTATTTCCTTTTTTACGGTATATAATATAGACATATCATATCACTAGTGGGAGTAATAGTATTCTAGGTTGGTCTCTAGATTTGTTATTATCAACACTAGTTTCATTACATGATTAATTATTCAACACTATGTAATGTAAGATAAGAGAGGATTCATTTAAGCGAAAGCTCCTTAATTTGGGATGATATTTCTTATAGGGGAAAGGAACATTACCATGGGCACTACCTTCCAAGTAGCCTATCAGGATTTCTTATCTGCCTATGTATATATGAGCCGGCCATATATTTTACTATATAATAAACATAAGAAAGAAAGTTATAGATGAAGTTAGTAGGTCATAACTATAGGGTATGATCAGTATATATTATCGTGACTTTATATAGTCACGTAGAATCATATAGGTTGGTATATAGTAAAATAAAATATAGAAACCCTATTTATTAAAGTTATGATCAGTTATATATTATACACTCACATACTCAAATAAACATTAATAGAATCATGATATATGACCGTAGATAATTATATATACCTACTTTTTATATATACTCATATATTTACTATACTATCCCACTCCACTTTAGGTCTATATTTATCATATTTCTAAATTTTATTACTTGTAGCTATTCTATTTAGTAGACATTTTCATCTAATATCGATATAATCCGCACTAGATACCTCTTATGTATTAGGTAACTTTTATACGTGACCTACGACCACTGATGTAACTTTTTTAATATTCTCTATTTCATATTTATTGAGACTTTAAACCATATGAGTTTGAGGCTGGGGTAACGCTCTCATATTATTTTACGACGCCAGATATGTATCAATTATTCTGGGCACGATCAACTAAGGCTATATTGGTACCCTAATAGTAGTGAGTATACGTACTACAAGGTTTGACCCATATACAAGTCATTTATCACTATATATATATACCTATACATTCAACTGATATACTTGATTGCTTCCGGATTGTATTTCTTTATCACCGATTATCTATTAATATTCAGGTGGTAGCTTAACTAGTTTGTAAGTTTTACTATATTTCATTATTATTAGTATTGAGTGAGTACTATAATAATATTAGTGACATTATTTCTGAGTCACATTTCCTACTTACATACTAACTCTTATTATAGATTAAAGTATAACCCAGTTGGATATTGTATTCATCAGTGATCTTATATTTTACGGGCAATCAAATAGTAGATATATTTATGAGTTTAAGAGTTTAATATCGTCTTATTGGAAGTGAGAAAGCCAGAATCTAATTTCTAATGACATACACATCTTCGCTTCATTTAATGAAAACGGTTTCATTTATAAAGGGTTATTTGTGGCACTTATCTAGGCAAGAGATGGTCAGTAAAAGCGCAATTGAACTTTAAGTAGTATAGTTCGACACTCCTTCTCCTCTTTCAATCTTGCACTTTTATCTCCTTCTTTCCTTGAGTAGGAAGAAATTAAACGTTTTTATATCAGAAGAGAGATAATGTATATTTATGTGTTAAAGTTGCATTTCCAGTTGGGATGTGTGGTTATTCCACCATTTTACGTAAGCGCTTGAAATTCTATAATTGGGGCAGAATTATGGACTGACAGATACAACTTCTGGTCTTATTTATTTTCGAACTCACTCATGAGACTCTATTAGTTATTAGGATAAGGGGTTGGGCATAAAGTTAGTTATTTATAAATACAAGACGCAGCGGTTCATATGAGTCCAGGTAAAGGGTAGGTACTAATTTCTAGGTTTTGTTCAAAGTATTATTGGGTAGCGCCTCATATCTATAATTAACTATGAGTGTGACGCCTATCGACTAAGACTATACTAGTTTGATAGTTGAGTCTAAATTAGAGTGATAAATATATTATATTTTATTTATATATATAGTATAGTATACCCTATATGCACCAATGATTTGTATTTAGCTTATAACTTTAAATTTCTTCTTTATTCTCAACACGTATTATTAATATATAATATGTGATTATATTTCTTCATAACTATGTTACTAGAATACCAATTATATTATTACTAACTATTTTTGAAGTATAGCCCTTAGTTCAATTATATTCTCTGTATCTCAGTTTTATCGTAGCGAATTTACTTCGCACTTATATTATATTTATACTTATTTACTCACTTTGTCCGTAGCGGAACTTACTCACTTATGGTGATTTATATGTTAACTATTTCATTGATATCTACAACTATATATGATAGTAATTTATATCATATTATACAGTATCTACACTATACAGTAAATATATGAATATAATAATTTTTCTATTTAGGTTAATATATAGGCACGAAGTGAAACAAGCATTTTTTGAAGGAGACGAAACACCACTTACAAGAGAGCCTGCCATAGAAGTTTGTATGCTATAACGGAGTTTTCGCGCTAATATTGCTACAGGCGTCATCCATCCACGCATCTAAGTAAATAATAAATTTTAAATAAACAATGTCTATAATAATACTCGATTAATTTAAAAATCAATATAAAATAACAAAAAATATTACAGACCTATTAGAACAGAAGACATGAGTGAACCAACCAATATAATACAAATATTTTCCTTCGGTACACAAAAGTGGTAACAAAACCAATCTAATTAGTGCGTATTAAAGGTACGTTACCCGAACGTTCACCCAGTGTACAGGGTAGAGCTTCTTAGCATAGACTGAGTACCCTTAACCAACTACAAAAGAACGGGAACGTGAAGCTATAGCTATGAGGGATCGAACACACCGGATTTATCTGGTTCGCCAAAGGGATTTCTAGGTAGCATAGTTAATGGCTGGATTGGTTGGGACACTTTTGTATAAGAGAGTTACTTATAAAATTTCAGTAAATTTATCTCCCAAGTATTTTGATCCTAAATCATAATTACTAAATGACACTGATATGATGAGACCCACCTTAGATCTAAATTTCACAACTCTTAAAAATCAGGACTATTAAGTTTGACTTTGGTCAATTGTGTAAGGATCTATAGAGGTGGGGAGTCTCAAGCTTCCTAATTAGGAATGATATGCTCCAATGGTTCCCCACGCCAGATTTTCTTCTCGTCGCGAGACATCAGTGACGGTAGGAGCAGATGTAAATCGAGAAGCGGAACTTTCATACCTAGTGATCAGAGGATGTCCACAGTCTTGAATACGGACCATCGGTCACTACTGGGACCAGATATGAATATGAACAGAGTTTTAAGGCAGGTCGGATTTACAGCTCGGATTGTTATCCATTGTGTGCGGGAAAGAGAATACAGAATTCCAACTGTTAAGGTTGCAATTCCTGTTTCTTATGGTGGGTCCTATTCTTTTACGCCCAACAGGCCACTCTGAAAATATGAAGGTTTCCAACAGACAATTTATTGTTTACTGTTATGGCTATTCCACCCTCAAGAATCGTTTCTATGTTATTGGCACATTTGGGCGAAAGTAATCTGTCAATGAAGCCCGATCGATACGGTAGAAACATAGAGACGTGCTGGGGGCTCGTTTTTGAGAGGCCACGCATAGATGTAGAGCATATTGATTTTTTGTGTAAGGCTTGAATTTTACAGGTTCCGGTGACCCCAACGGGACATCCCATCCAGATCGACAAGGATAGAATCGGAAAGCTGAACACGAGAAGATGTAACTCTAGAAGCAAAAGGGGAGCGAGACTGTGGAGGATAGAGTAGAAGTTAGTGGAGGTTGCCAGTCATCGGCATAGCCCGCGCACCGAGCTTGAACAGCAGTTGGTAAGTACAGCTGGAGATCGCCTGGATGAGAAGTAGGCAAGGGGAAGTCCCGAGATAGAAGAGAGACCTTGTGGTCTAACACACACTTCAGCACAAGTCCAACAAGGAGAAGGAGAGACGCAGGTCGGGCTCAGTGGCAGCGAGTGGCTGATGGAGGGTAGGGCACCGCGGGTCGGGACGCAGAAAAGGAGCCTCCAAGATAGAAGGACCGTAGCAAAAGAGAAGGAGGAACCCAGGAGAAGCCGGAGGCCGGAGCTCGAGTAGAGCAAGAGTCACAGTGTGACAACCTTGGTGCATAAGCTTTGAGAGATTTGTCACGCACGCCCCATATGACGCAAAGAATCTTGACTAATGAGTCCCTAATCGGCAGAAGACCTAATAAAAATTTCTATTTAGATTAGATGAAAGTACGTCACATCCTTATGTATAAGTTGACCTCAAGAGGGAAACGAAAAAGCCCATATCTGTAATTATATGATACTGTTATAAGAAAGAGGTGAATGAGCACTCACTAAATTGATGATCCAGGAAAGGAGGATAAAAAGAGTTTTTTTTTTCAAGAGATATTATTTTAGATTTCTCAGAGATAACAAGTGATGCAAGCTATAATATGGCGCGCCTAGATAAATATGTTAAAGGATTTTCACTAAGTACGGCTACATTTTTTTTCGTAGGAATTTTGGATTGCGACAAATCGTGCGCTAGCATATCATTCACTGAGAAAAGTAATTATTGAATATTTCAAGTAAACATAAGAGAGTACATTAGCGTGAACGAGTAACAGTGCCGTACACCAGCTAGAAGCACAATATACTCCCTTCAATAACATGGGGATGAGAATGTACCAATTAAACTGGCCACTATATTAAAGCCTTCTCCTATTGGCGTTTTCTTAAATTAAAATGATTCTATTAAGGATCCCATGTAACATAAAGGAATCAATGTGTAATATCTCAAGTGTAATGACATGTTGGAAACCTGAGAGGATAAGAAGGAGTAGGAGGTAGAGGATATGCCCAAATTAATCGACCAAGGGATAGAATAATTAAGACTGAAAAATATGAATTGAAACCAGAAAGAGAATTGGCCTTTATATCAAAGATAGGTTATAAGAGTTATAGCTTAATCAGAATCCAGTCTAGAAGCGAATAAGGGTAAGGAAAAAGGTACAGATATAAATATTCAATTTAAGATATTGTTATTAAGAGTTACAATGTTTTAAAGGCATTGAGGTCTTTACATGAAATTTTATAATCAGTAGGAGATACCAAGCAGGTTCTCGCACTTTTGTCTTTTAAGATGATTAAGTAACGTTCACTAGTCACCAATGTAACGAATAGTTAATTCCCTATGATACATTATTAACAGATTTTAAGCGTTAGCTAAGAATGAAAATTAGTATAAGAGATAATAGGATACGAATATGAGAGTTTATCCATTAACCCGAACGCAATTAGTCTTATCTCTATTCACTGTAATATAAATATATACAGCATAAATATATTATCTATATATATAAATAATATATATATAAATATATTCATTATATATATATATATATTACCTTTTATAATCTTATATTATTTATAATTATTATATATATTTATATATATATATTATTTAAGTATTATTATATTATAATATTATTAATTATATATATATATATATATTATATATATATATATATTAATATAGTAGGTATTATATTTATATATCTATATTATTATTATATATTAATATTAATATTAATTTTATTTATTATATTAATTAAATTATAATTATATTTATATAATATATATATTATAATATATATGGATTATTAGTTATTTATGAATATTCATAACACCTATATTATATAAGACTTTAATTATATTTAATATATACTATAATTATCACACTAGAAAGTAAGGTCATTTGAATAATACCATCCACTTATAGAGTAATGACCATGATATTTGATAGTGTTACTTTAATAAAATATATATATAGTTATTTTAAGTAGAATTTGATGATTTGATATTAACTACCAGTAATCTGGTACTGATTCACTCAATATTAATATAATATAAATTGCAAGCACTTACTTGGATTCCCGAGTAATATTATAAGTAAAGGATTTAATAATGGAGATAATGAATACAACCACTCGATTAGTTCTTAAATGAGGTTATGATTATGGCTCCAAACCACGAATGAGAATATATTAAAAATGAAGGAATTCCTGGTACTTAATATGGTATTTCATGTAGTATAGTGAAAATATACTTATGAGGACTAGATTACTATAACTACACTAATGGTAAAGGAATTAAGAGAAGTACTACCTCAATAATAAATGGTAATAAGCGGGTATCAGAGTTTAATAATACTACAGTGACATAGATAAACTAAAGAGAAAGCCTTTACGGTAGTGAAGAATACCATTTTATCACTAACTGGAATAATATTTATATCAAAGATAGTAATTGACAAACAAAAAAGTGGAGGGCAGAAATCAGTCAGTAATTGATTATTTATATGTATTAATCAGGTAATGATACATATGCAAAAACTAATATAGTAGATAAAGTGATGAATTTAATCATTAGATTAAAGTCATATATAATATATATAGCTGGATTTAATTAAATAGAATGACCTAGGTAATCTATTAATTATGTCAAGGAATTTCATGCTAGTAAACATTTCAAGAATAGATCACTTAAAAGTGAGAATTAATAATTTTGTAAAATTAACGAACAATAACAGTAGTTTATTAGATTGGATATTATGAAAGGTAAAGTACATTAATTATGTTATTAGAGTACTAAATGATATTAAGTACGGAATTTAAAATCATATGATATACTAAGTTTTTAAGATAATAAGAATAAGTCAGTGGGATAATTATCATATTATATCTAAATAAAGGAGCGAAAATTGATAATTTATTTATTTTGCGAAATATTATAATATATATATAGATGATAGATATACAATACCTATGAAGAAAAAGTGGAAGAAATTGAGAGATTAAAAAATATATAAAATATTAGGACATATAATATTATAGCTGAGAGGAATGATTATAAGCACGTCTCAAAGAGATTATAGGAGAAGTGGAGATCTTCGTTGGAAATAATATAAATTAAATAATATTTAATATCTCAGTGAGAATACCTGAAGAAGACTGGGCTAATTTGCCGTAAGTGAGAACTTCCATCAAATAAGATAAACTGTGAGAATATATTATATACGATATACTGGATGAAATATTTAATGTTAAATATTAATACGAGTATCATAGTTGTTTATATAAATATTAATAGTTCATAGATAAATGGTATCAGTACCTTTATAATTGCATTACAGGGGCCTTCATGCATCTTTATGAGTACTAAGAGATATTTGGATAGTGAGGTTTGGTTCGGTAAATGAATAGCTCGAGATAGGGGTTCGTTTGGTTAAAATATATTTAATATAACGATGTGAGAGTAAAATCAATACATTTATAATATATTTTGTATTGAAACAATACAATGAATTTGAAATACTGTAAATGTTTTAAATATTTAATACGATAATATATAATAGTCGGAATATTTGAATGTTACTTTCTAGGGTAATAGGAACTAATAATATATAACTCAATAAATTATATATGTGGGATAGTAAAACTAATTAATATATATATGATAGATATAAAGATGTTTGAAATTCTCAGTGAAAAATAAATAATTGTGCTAGTATGTTAGATAAATATATAGAACTAGAGAATAAAATAGATAGATCATATAATTATATGACGATAAATGAACTTTTTGAGTGAGGGTGGTTAACGGCGGAGATTTTCTGGACAGTATATAAAATATATACTATAATGTGAAAAAGTGAAATAAACATAAGAGATATACAAAATAAAATTATATATATGGTTATGATTCTTAGTATATTTCATCATATATATAATAAAAATCAAGTTACTACATACTATAAAATATATATAGGATTGTATAGTAGTAAGAAGGTTTTGATATTGAAGAAATTAACTAGATAACGGGATTCTAAAGTAATTTATAGATTATTTGGTATACTATATGATATATACTTTAGTGAAAATATGTGATATTAGGCATTAAATACCTTATAGGCGTTATAGGATACATTTATACAGGAAGATAAATAAAAATAGGGTTATAGGTAGTCCAGTTGATAATATATATAGGAATTTATCGGGAATGAGATATTTATTTATATACGGACCACTTGGATCTCTATTATAGTAGTTTGAATTTATATATATATAGGTGATAGTAAATTATTAATATTATGTGATATGCATAACCGTTATTTGAGGATGTAGAGGGAAAAGTAGTGAGTAAATAAACAAAATACTATGTTGAGTAACTTTTGATAGCAATAAGCAAATATTTTTTACTAACGTGCGGTTAGCGATTAAGTATTTTTAGGATATTAATCTAAATAAGTTGTTGATTCAGTAAAAGGTACATATTTAAGTACTTTTGACCTACAGACGTTAGGTCATTTGGTACATTGTTAGATATTTATCGGATAACCACAGATTTTAAAATATGATAAATTTTATCGGAAATTTAAAAAAGAGTAGTTTAATAATTAGGATAGTTAAGATAGAAAAAGGTAGGACAGTAATTATATGATTGATATATATATTATTAATTACTATAGAATCTTGTTGAGTTATATGAGCGTGACGGAGGTGATAGTAATATATTATCTAATTCTAATAAATAGTAGAGTTTAGGGTTAGGTAGTACATAGAAAGTCCTTCGTCAATCTGTATAGAAAATTGGTTTACGAGTGCAGAGGAATTTGAAATATAATATAATAAGTAGACAAGGGAAATTTATAATTCAGTAAAGTGTAAACATAAATTATCCGATATTAAAGAAGGTGATAATTGTAATAAAAATATATAATGAGGACTTTAGTTTTTCGTAATCATATAGGGGTGTAAATATCTATACTTCTTCAACAATACAACTAATTATATATATTATATACGGAGGGAGAAAAGTAGAGAGATTTACTACCGCATAATCGATAAAACAATCTTTTTTTTTTACATATTATCTTCTCTATCTGCTGATTTATCTCTCTCTATCTTGTCTAAAATGTTTATTATTAACTTCATTACTTGATTATCAAATTTGCCTTTTTTCCTTTTATTATTTCTAATCCTAAAACACTCGACCATCTTCTCCAGATCAGGACTTTTCGCACTACCCAACCTCTTTTAGATGATTTACTACTCCGCCGGCACTCACATTGTCATTAACAATAAAATAATTTACTTGTCCCTTTCTTATCTTACTATCCATTTTAACACTTCTTTTAAAATCCTTCATAATTATTGGTGCCGAATTCAAACCAAATCATTCTGTCAAAGCATAATATTTCCTTGAAATTTCACAACCTGATAATTCCATAAACTCTTATCGATCCTCACTTGTAAATATGGAGTACTGCCTCATATGGTATACTACCTTAATTTTGTTTTCACTTATTATTAATTGTTTCTCACTTCAATTACCCTCTAAACGTTTCATCACTATATATATAATTTTTAACCTCACCTATCACCAGTATTATATAATATATATATATTATATATATAATATATATATATAGGTAAATTTCGACCTTACTGATTTTTATTTATAAGATTACCCCCTACATCTATTCACCTAGTCATTTAACTATCATTAATATTTATTAATATTCACTCACTGTATATTCTAACGTGGCTAATAAAATATAAGGTATTTAAATATTACTATTATCACTTTTTATCTACCATTTTAATATGGTTACCTATAAATTCACATCTTTTATCCATTATCGATAATTTTATCTTCAATTACTCAATATCATTCATCCTTCAAATTATACCTTTCTATATTATAATTATTTTTGAATTAACCCTAACATCTATGTATTTACTATTTCTGGTATATGGTCTTTCTCTCAATTTCCTATATTTACTTAGCCATATATAAATTAGCCTTTATAATAATCACCACCTACTCACCAAAGATCTTTAATATACGTTAACATATTTAATATATACAGTTCATACAATTATTATTTATTATTATCTTAATACTAGTTATCTTATTCTTATACAACACTTAGCAATAACAATCATTTCGTGGTCTGTACAGAATATTCAAAACCATCTTTTATCCTAATAAATTAAAAATACTATTATGTATAAATATTATGACTACACAGAATTTACAATGCAAATATCCTACATAAGAACATAAACGAAAACATATATCATACTTCCCATTTTAATCATATTATAAATTATGAAAAAGTCAATGTTCCTTGCTTTCATAAAAGCAATCAATAAAATGATAATTAATTTTTTGTTAAGCCTAAATCTGATATGTGTATATATATTTATATTAATTAACTCAATCTGTGAACCACCTTTCACATACGTCAATATATAACATCTCTAATCCTCAACTTCACCTCCAATCTTTATTTTAACTTAATTAGAGATTATTAGTTGCTCTCACCTGTATCAATTAATGATCTACTCTTTTCTATTTACTCATATAGTTATATTATAGAACATACCTATTTACATAATATTTATAACAGTGATAATTATACTACACTGGATATTCTATTATATTTACACGTATAAGTATATATTTCACTTTATATTCTTGATACAAATATTAACACAAGTTCGAAGGTAACTGAATATATTTATTTAATTAATTACTTATTTATTAATATATTTGATCAATTTAAATCCTTTATATTACTTGTCTCAGTTTCGTTTATCTGGCTGGCCCATTTTCTTATTTAAAGTTAAATGGGTATCCCTGAGTGTTAACGTGAGCTATTTCCAAATAGCCATGTACATTAATTTGAACAACTTCCCGGACAATGAGAATGAATCTGCCACATTGGCCTTCAGGTTTCTCATGATAAATGTATACAATTATTACTATATCATTATATATCTAAACTATGATCATATTATTTTATATCCTGATCTTATTTACTCAAAAATTGTACTCATATAATTCCAATAAATTAATCATCCTATGATTATTGTTTCGATAATTTTTATTCAAAATTCATCTTATATTTCATCCTTATATATCTCTTAATCCTTATATTCTTGCTAATTAATATATATTTCCGGCATTTAAATTAATGCCTAACCGGCTAGCTGCTTCCCCGTTTCCCAAACAATTTATGACAAATTTTTTTGTTATATTATCTCAACAATAATTACATATCTCTAATTATCCTATCCTCTCCTAAACTTATTTTTGTTAATTAATATCTATTTGTAAGTAAAGTACCATTGTGAGAATATGGTGAGATTCTACCTATACGATATAGGCTTTATCTACTTTTTCTGTCTATTAATATAAACAGATAGTTATTAATCATGAGCTTTCTTTTGCACATTATTTCATTAGTTGATGTATCTATATCCATGATCTAAATGTCATTATTACCTTTCAATATAACAACGTGAGGATCTTTTTCTATCTTATTCTTCCAAGAAAGAGTCAATATTCTTATTAAGACAAAAAAACAACTTATATTTAATTAATATTACTAACTCATTATCAATATCTTCTATTCTCCATTTAAGTTTCTTTTAAACTAATCGGAAAATCTTTAAGTTGTTTCTTATTTTTTTTAATTATTAGGCCCGGTATCATAGCTTTGTATATACTAGATATTACGATACTAACCTTTCTATCATCATAACTATTATATTAGTACTAGCATCAATACTTATCAATAGCTTAATATATATCTTATAATATGATAAAATTATCACAATGCTATATATATACTCTTTAATAAAGTTAATATAGATTACCTTATATTTTCATGTAGTGAAAGCTCCTCAAAATATCTATCCCAACTAATATATAATATATAATTATCATTAATATATATATAATATTATTATATAATATATTCATAATATCTTTATATTACTATCTATTAATAATATATATATATATATATTATATATAAATATATTATAATAATAGTAATAAATCATAATATATATATAATATTATATATATATTAAAATATATATTATAATAATATATTAAATATATATATATATATAATATAATAATATATATATATATATATATATATATATTATTATATTATATAATTATTTTAATTATATTAATCATATTACTATATATCATATATTTATATTATTTACATATATATTATTATATTAATATATAAATGTCAGTACTATATATATATTATATTACAATATATTATTATATTATATATTATATAATATTATATTATATGATTATATTATATATATATTAATATATTATAATTTAACTATATATATATATATTATTATCTATATCTTAATTATTAATATATATTATAATATAATATATATTATATATATTAATATATATATATAGTATATTATTTTATTAATATACATATTAATTTTTTATTATAAAATATTATATTATATATAAACTATATAATTAATATTTAAGTAATATATACATATATATATATATTATTATATATATATATATATTATTATATATATACTATATATAATATATATAATCATTATAAATATTATATTAATATATATATATTAGATATATAATATAATATAATTCATCTAAATTATATTACTATTAATATTATATATATATATTATATATTATATATATTATATAATATTATATTTATATACTATATTTATATATTCTAGCAATTATTAATATATCTATTTATTAATCATTCTTCTTATATAGATATTTATTAATTTATATATAATATTTATTATAAATATTAATCTTATTATTCATCAATAAATTTAATTATATTCCCCTTTCATTTCTTTCTGAGATCCATTTTTATTCTACATTATTCTTTCGATTATTGTACATTTATTGTTGATCATGTTAACCAACTACTTTATTAATTTATATGCGCACGTTGATTATTAAATAATTATGTAATTCATAGTATTTAAATAGTATTAAATTGTTATTATATTTATTTTTATATCAGTTCATCAATAAATTTAGTTTTGTATAACCTTTATCATTTACTTTATTAACAGCCTTTACAATTAGAGTAGCCGGCTATACCGGCCCCGGCCTACCGTGCATACCGCCCCAGTACTAACCGGCTATTGGAGCCTATATATACCGGCTCACTACCGGTACACTAATAATATTATATATAATGATAAGATAGGTACGCTATATATTATATATATATATATACATACATACAATTATACTATACTATACACGTATATATATATATATATATATAGTACCTACCGGCGGCTTTGGCCGTACTACCTCACGGCCACCGGTCACCCCTAGGCCTCACGTAGCTTATTCCCTATAGGTGTGGACGTGTTATTCTGAGTTACTCACTTCTTTTAGGTAGATGAGATGGTTTTTTTTTTTATTACATGGCTTATGGTCATACGTTTAATCGTAATGACATAATTTATACTCACAGCAAGCGAAGGCAGTATATGAGGTAATAAAGTTTTGGATGTACGGAAAAGCTTAGTATAGTAACATATTGTGAGTGAAGGACCAAGTATTTGATATGAAGCTTGTTTGTGACCTAGATTTTAGGTGAGTATTTAGACGATTCCTCTTGATTTTAGGTAATTATTTGGTTATATCTTACGTGATTACTATATATATATATATATATTTTTGAATTTTACGAGGGGAGGGAGTATTTATTATTATAATCAGTTACTTTAACTAGAGACAACTATTAATATAATATAATGGATAAAGAAAACTGGGCTCACTAATATTATACTATTTGAACAAGGTAAATCTCAGCCTGTTCGCTGATACTTGATGAAGCTCACTAGTCACGTGCCAAGCTTACCCCAACGGCTCACGCCTGACCCTTTTGGGCTGAATTATTAAATCCTTCTCGTTTTAGGTCTAGGAAATTTTATTTCCACTTCCACCGATTGCTATTAATGCACACTTGGACATGCATATCATATGACTTCTCATGTAAATTGTCCGAGAATATCTTTGTATTTATATATTCCACATCTCAAGCGACATGGAGGGCTACTATTTTTGTGCAGATAATCGTGGTAATAAGTGCAATTATATGAGGTTATGAAGTATAACTTCAGTGACGGGGAATGAATATTTTTGAGGATTAATTTAAATCCATCTACGCTCTAGAACAATATAAATCATTGTCTCGTGACCTGCAATTATAACTGTTGTACGCACCCTATTTCATAATATAACTTCGCCCAGAATTACTCCCATGCTTTTCTTAGTACTCTTTCCTCTTGTTCTATGCTCAATTAAAAGTGATATTCTCGAGGGGAACTCTGTGACCAAGAACAGTTATTTTGTCTTTTTGAGGAGCATGTAAACTCCTATTCTTTGTGGACACATGAAACACCTATGAAGTATTCTTCGACTATGTACATCTAGGTATTTTTCTTGATTCAGCCCCAGAATAGGTGGTGTGAAAAATCTGGAGTAGTGACGTGGAAGTTAATTATTATTTCAAAAACTATATCTGATATACCTGTACTCCTTCTTTTCACTCCATAGAACTTCATGTAATAACCTATTATATTTTTGAGGCACCGGATGTCAAAATAATGACTAATAGTGACCTATTTGTAATTCCACAGTTTTATTGTATCATTTTCACTTAACTATCTTAGGAAATCACGCCAAGAATTGATCAGTCTGTTGTGCTAAGCATACTGCAATGTCCCAGCGTTCTCCTAAGCATGGGGTTCCTCTCTTACTATTTGGCAGTATCTCCTTCACCACTGATCGTGGATAGCCAAGAACTCAATTGCTTTCAATCGTCTACTGGTTGCCTTCTAGTATACATTATACTGTTGCGCTCCAATCGTCCCTGGGCACCCTCCTCGACAAACTAACTTCTATAAGCTTAATACTTAGCTTCTTCTTCAATCAGCATTTTACGTCTCGACGAGATTTGTCAAGAAGGACGTCTTGGGGCTTTTAAACATTTCACGACTTCGATTTTGCTTAAACGTCAATCAATCATTTTACTGTAAGAAGGGATTCCTGTTGGATTAGTAGAAGAACCTATAATAGTTTATGTGGAGACAAGTAATAATTTGGAAAATAATGTTAAATACTATTATATATATTATATATAATATATATATATAATATATATATATATATATATTATATATATATATATAGTATATATATATATATATATAATTATATATATATATATATATATAATTTTACAATATTAAAATAAGCGATCTTTTATAAATAAATAAAGTTTTACACCCCGGGGGTAATATAATATAAATTGAGGTGTGTACCGGTTTTAACCTTTTATATTTTGTATATTTTATATTCACTATATAACCTTTTCTTCTTTGTTATTATTGTGGGTAATTTGGTGAGCGGGGTGGTGGCCCTTAGGCTGTTTTGGGAAGTGGCCTAGGGTGGGGAGTCCCCAATAAAGCGTGTGCCTGACGTGCAATATAATATATAGTAGAAGGAAAGATGGGGAGGAAGAGAGGTTAATTAGGGTGCGGATAAACTATGAACGTGAGAGGGGGTCAATGAGGATCTTGAGAGGGAAGGACGTCGGGGTTAGATGTTTGAAGAAAAAAAGGTTGGATGTGCTAGGGCTAACTGAAACTAAGTTAAAGGGAAAGAGGGAGATGGACTTTTTGGAAAATATACAGGGTATGATATCAGGGGGTTCGAACGAGAGGTGAGGGCCGAGGGCAAGGCGGTGGCCGAATAGTTAATGAGGAAAGAGGTGTGGGGATTAAGGGTAAAGGATGTGCAGCCAAGCTGAGTTCGAGAATAATGTGGGTTAAAGGGAAATTTGGGGGGGAAATGTGGGTTTATATATATTCGCATATGCACCAGTGAATGGAGCGGGGGAGGAGGAGAGAGAAAGTTTTTGGAGTGAGTTGAATGAGTTTTGGGAAAGTTTCGGGGTAAATGATAAAAATTTGTCTAATTGGGAGATTAATTGCAATGCCAAAGGAGTGGGAAGGGAGGGGGTGGGAAGATTAATAGGACCATTTGGGGTAGGGGAGAGGAATGTTACTGGAGAAAGTCTGTTAGAGTTGTGTGTTAAAAGAAGAATGATAGTGGGGAATACATGGTTCAAAAAAAGTGAAAATCCATAAAGATATCCATGGAAGAAGTGAGATGAAGGGGGGGGAGGGCCGGTAACTGGATTATGTGCTGCTGGGTAAAAATGGGAACGGATAGAGGTAGATTACTAAGAGTGTAAATGTAAAATTTAGCAGGGGGCGGGGAGGGGGATATCGATCACTATTTGGTGGTTGCAAGGATAAGGGTGGGAGGAGAGGTTACGGTTAGGGAGAGGGGAGAAAAGAGGAGAGTAGAAGTGATAAAAGTGGAAAAATTGGAGGAGACAGAGGTGTGTAAGAGGGAGTTTAGGAAAGGTATGGAGGATAGGTGGAGAGACGTGAGGGGGACGGGAATGGGGGAGGTGGAGAGGGAGTGGATGAGATTTAAAGAGGCCGTATGTGAAGAGAGCTTTAAAGGGTATGCTGGAGTAAAAAGGGTGGGTTCAAGCAGCAGAAGAAAAGGGAGTGAATGGTGGAGTGAAGGAGGTGAAGGAGGTGGTGAAAAGGAACCAAGGAGGCTTATGTGAAATGGTTGGGAAGTAAGGAGGAGGAAAGCTGGGAGGAAATATAGAAAGGGATTTAGAGTGGAAGCAAAAGAGGGGGCGGTGGAGAGGAACGAAAGAGAAAGAGCAAAAGATGAAATGGTGTAGAAAAGTGACAGGAAAATTTTGAATCGGGGAGCAAGATGTTCTGGCAAAGAGTAAATAAAAAAAAAAGGAAGAAGACAGGAGGGGTTGGGAGAGGGATTAATGGGAGGAGATGGGAGAGTGGAAAATAGGAAGGAGAGGATAGGGTTGAGGAAGAGGTGGGGGGAGTAATTTAGTGGATTATTGAATGAAATGGGGGGGGGAGGGAGGAAGATCTGCAACACGAGGTGAGGATGGGGAAGTCGAATTGGGGAGGAAGAGGAGAGGATGAATACAAACATGGAGGGAAATTATTAGGGCTTTAAATAAAGGAAAAAAAAGGGAAGTCCCGGCAGTGCATACCATTGGATGGCTGATGAAGAAATGGAAATGGTTGACAGAAGGGAGGTATAGGGGTGGAGGAATGGCTGGTAATACGGATTATAAATATATGTTGGGAGGAGTGGGAGAAGGTACCACATATGGATTGGGAAGGATGGATTGCTTTGGTTCCATTGTTAAGGCGGAAGGGGATAGGATGGATTTGTGGGAATTATCGAGGTATATGTCTTTTTTAATTGTGGTAGGGAAAGTGTATGGGAGATACTGATACCTGAGAGACGTATGCAGAAGGTGCTTAATCGGAAGGGGAGTATTGGCGCGGCAGACATTGAGGCACCGGGACTTTTACAGGCGCATGGCCGATCATGGAAGGCGTCAGTGCGCGTGTGACGTGCAATGTGTTTTCTTTTTCTTCTTCTTTCTATGGGTTTGCCCCCTTTATCCCTTACCCCACTTAATTGTTCCTCTTCCACCGTTGCCTTGGTGCGCCAGAACCACAAGTATACGAACTAGGCATCCATCGGGTACCACACTAACTTTTGTTTTACCTTTGGCGCTGTTTCACGTTTGTATGTATAGTTCGTCCAATTTCATGAGAATCATGCATTTCATACGACATAATATGTAAAGTGCGCGCAGCGCGCGAATGAATTGTGGTGTGAAGGAGCCTTGGTCAGGCAGAGATAGGAGTTGGGAGTGGGCTATGTAATTTATTAGGATATTGATTATTAAGGTGCCTTTCTAATTAGAATAGTAGAATGATGTGGTGAGAGTGTTGGGAAGGGAAGAGGAAGAATCGTTTGGGGTGGTGAAGAGGATTGGCAAGGGGTGTGGTAATGTCGCCGGTGCGCTATTCAATTTGTTTTAATGGAGAGGTGGCTTTGCAGAGGAATTGGTGAGCGGAGGCGGAGGGGGGTGGAATTGATGAATGGGATGTAGAGGGAAGTGAAGCATGATATTGTTTGCGGACGATACTGCCTTAGTGGACGAAGAAATTGCGGAAGGGCTGAGGACATTTTGGTGAGGGAGTTTGAGAGAATGGGTGGACAAAAGGGGCTTAAAATAAATCCAGGAAAGAAGTAAAGTGGTTAGTCGTTTTGAGGAGGACGGAAAGAGAGCGTGGGGGAGGGGTCTAGAGGTTAGAAGTAGGGGGCTGTAGTATTGGAAGAAGTAAAGAGTTTTAGATATTTAGGGGATGGATTTGGGTAAGGGGGGAGGGAATGAAGAGGAGATAGAAACATCGAGTAGGAAGAAGGAATGAAGCTCTGAGTGGTCCTTGAGAGAATTCATGGAAAGGGGGGATTAATCACAGAAAGCTTAAGATAAGTATGTTTGAAAAAATTTTGTGTACCAGCGCTGTTGTATGGGTGTGAAACGTGGGGGTTAAAATGCCAGGCCAGGAAGAAGTGGAAGTATTTGAGAATCGGAAAAGCGCGGCTTGAAAGAGCGGTTTTTGGTGGGGTTTTGCAGAAGGGAGAGGATTAGAAAATAGGGTGGTGAAGGGAGAGATGTGATGAAGAAAGGGGTTGGTGGGAGAGCGGAAGAAGGGAATGTTAAGAATGGTATGCGGCAATCTACGTGGAGAAAGGAGGACAGAGAAGTGGTTAGGAGAGTTTGGGAGCCGGAGGGGATAGGAAGGAGAGGAAGGGGGAGCCCAAGAAGGAGGTGGATGGATGGAATAACGGAGATGCTGGAGGAGGGAGGGATGAGGGAGAAGAGGGTAGGGTGTTGGCGAGGGATAGAGTGGGGTGGAGGAGGTGGGTGAGGCGAGATGAAGGGAGGTGTGAATGAGAGAGGCTGTACGTACCCCTACCCCGCTCAAGCAAAGCTGGAAAAAGTGAAGGGTAAAATAAATAAATAAATATATAAATATATATATATATAATATATATATATATATATATATTATATATATATATTATATTATATATATTATATATATATATATATATATATTATATATATATTATATATATATTATATTATATATTATATAATATTATAATTTATATAATAAACGATGAACAGGAAGAACAAATCCACGGAGAGGCGATAGTTTATTAAGGAACGTTTCGCGCTATAGCTAAGCTCATCATCAGCTGTTAAGCGTAAATATAAATTATAAATAAACCAATGTCCTAACAATATTCACTCGAATATTTTGAAAATTATATAAAATATACTTAGTAAAGTTATAAAATATGAAAAAATATATAAAATTTACCAAAATTACAAAAATTAAGATTCTATTAATAACCATCGTTTTAACTAACCCTTACATAACTGGAATCAACCAAAAGAATGAAATGACGACAAGATTAAGATCGGAACCTATTTATTACCAAAATATACAACAGAATGGTTTGGCTTGTTTTGGGACTTACTAAACACTTAGAAATCATTTAATTCGAGCATCGATATCGAAAAATGAAAATTCCAAATGACTTGGATAATGGAATTAATTAATTATTAATAAATTACAGTTTTGATTGAAGATAATAGAGTTTGAATTCTAGCTCGCAAATTCATGATGTAGAAAACTCTCCAAGATTTTCACCTGTCGCGAGAAATCAGCTGACGGAGGCAGAATCGAGAAGTCATTGGTAGTGATTTGATGGTCTTTTTCATCTATGGCTACGTATTGATCGAAAGTTCAGGCGAGGATAGAGGAAAAGGTTGGCTGCGGATAGAAAAACCTTAATTTTTTGCAATCCTGAGCAAAGAGTTTGTATGCCTTTCTGACCTACATAGCGGAGCAAATCAACAGGCCAGCACACTTATAATACAGAGTAGACTATACGAAGGAGTGCATCTTCTTTAGGAATTAAATTTTCTAGATGCTGAAAAGTTACCAAATCTTTGAGTTTTTTAGTAAGCGAATCAAAATAAAGGTGGCACAAAATGGAAAAGTGTCTCAATTCAAATATTTGGTCTGCCAAGGGTTCTATAAGGGTGTCGGTGAACCAAAAATGTGTAAGGAATCTTCAGGTAAAATTTTCTTTTTAGGGACATCAAAAGTGGGAGTAGGTGGTCTAAGATTGTTTAAAATAGGATTTTAAAATTATGATTTTATCAACAATGGTATGAAGAAGAGATTAAAATTAAGCGACAGCTCCTTCCATATTGGAGTTCTTGAGGGAAAAGGAAATCCATGGGGAAACGCATACCTTTAAAGGCCCTGGTTTAACTTCTGCCTGTAAAGCCGGAACAATTTCAAACTTATCAAAGAAGAAGTTGAAAAGTGAGGGCCTATTGGGCTGGAAGTCGGGCTTGCGGGTAAAAATCTGTGTAGAAAAAACGAACCATTAGTGTTCGTTGAGACCACCAACATCAAAACGGAAGGAATCCAATCCACCTCACACTCCCTGGAAAAATTTATATTTTTATGTCTGAGTTTTTAAAGGAAAATTTAAAAAATCAAGTCAGCATGCCTCTTTGTTTGGAAAAAATTTAGAAGCAGTGATTCACATATCTTTTGTAGACAATGTAGGTTTGAAGGCTGGGGAGCATTTT
Source organism: Trachelipus rathkii (assembly GCA_015478945.1). Classification (NCBI taxonomy): domain Eukaryota; kingdom Metazoa; phylum Arthropoda; class Malacostraca; order Isopoda; family Trachelipodidae; genus Trachelipus; species Trachelipus rathkii. The sequence continues at coordinate 47,318 of JABUQX010128159.1, forward strand.
TCGAGCCAGAACTGTTCATTATAGCAGAAAAAGGCTTTGGCCAAGGAGGGACCCAAAGGTGAACCCATAGCTACCCCATCAATCTGTTGATAAAGGATGTTATTAAACAGAAAAATATAATCTGAGGTGGCTAAATTGGTAAATTTTGAAAATTGTTTTTTATTGAGACCTCCTACACACTCT
>JABUQX010128160.1:0-15000 GCA_015478945.1 Trachelipus rathkii
CAATTGAGCATATGTGTGTATAAAGTTGAAAGATAGTTAGTTACGTGTGTGTGAGATCCAACATGTGTAATTACTTAACTGAAATGTATCAAATTAGTGTCTACTAAGGATAAATGGTAAAGTGTCATGGTGAAACATTGTGTTGTTAAGATAGCATCCACTAGTGCCAAGTTGGTTGTAGTAAATAAATGAGAAGCTGTAAAAAGTGACTGTGTGCGGGTGTGCGCTCTGGTAATGTAGTGATCGAGTGGTTTGTCGTGTGGTGTGTAAATATCGATGTAATGAGTGGTGTGATGTGTGTGGTGGGGATGATTGTTGAGTAGGAGGGGTAGTGTTAGTGTATTGTGTTACATAAATTATTATATTAATACAATAAAGCTGCCATGTAAGTTATATTTATCAATAAGTAATAAAAATGTATAATAAATAAATAAAAATATAAATAATAAAAAATAATAAGATAAAAAATCAATATAAAAATAAATAAATAATAATTAAAAAATATATAAAGAAAACTAATGTTAATAAATTACTTGGGTTAAGCAGTAATGCAGAGGAGTTTAAACATGATAAGCAAAAGAAGTATATAAAATACTCAGAAAAACAGATAGAGTATATAAGCCAGTAAAATAACCAATGAGTAAATAAGGGAAGTAAGATCAGTTAAAGTTAAATAAAGCACCAGTTATACATCGAGTTTAAAAGCCAGATAAATATGCACTAAGAAATATAAGAATTAAAGAGAGCATGATAAGAGCCAGTAGAAAAACAAAGCGGCATTTACTAAGGTAACCACTTAGTTAGTGTTTTGAAGAGATTTAAAGAGCACCTTATCGCTATTGGTTTTCTGCTTTTACACTCTGCTTTAAGGGTTATGTGAGAGTATAAAAATACATGTTATTAAATAAAATACGAATAAACAAATTTTACATCTGAGATAATCTCCAAAATGTTTATATGGGCGCCACACAACTCTTGCGCATAGAATAATTACATAATCAGTAAAATCTTTTAATCAGCTCTACAAACTCTAAATACCAATCCTAAAATGTTTAATTATTATATAACATATGGAAAGTTAAAGAAATTAAGAGAATATACATTAAAGAAAATAAATAAAAGTTAATTTTTAAACCAAAAAAAAATATCTATATTAATTAGATAAATAAGGAAAAGCCTAAATTTTATAAGTTGATAAGCAGTAAGCAGATGAGTTAAAATCAGTATAAGACATAGAGTTAAAGAGCTCAATAAAAACTATGAAGTTTAAAGCAGTTAAGCAGAAGTTAAAGCAGTATAAAACATTGAGATAAAGCAGTTAAATGCAGAAGTTAAGCAGTAAAGCAGTAAACAAAGGCCATACTAATCACCTATGTTGATTAGGTGATAATAACACTCATATCTTAATTGTACTATTTTATAATGCACTTTAACTGAGTATATTAATAGGGTTGTTAAAAGTATAATATTATATTTTTAAAATAAAATATTTTCAAAAATATTCATTACTTAAGAATGTTTATATATTAATACCAAACATATTAAGTTTAGAGATAAGGGAGTCTTAACATTTACAATTTAATAATAAATAAAAGTATTTAAACAAAATTAATAAAATAGTACTCCAATAATATTTCATGTTAACTAATACTTGCTTTAATAATAGAAGTTATATCTTCAAGCATTAAAAATATAAATTAAAAAATATATAAAGAAATATCAATGAAGTTAATAAATTAATATGAGTTGTAAACTAGTGTTTAATAGCTAAGTATAAGATATAGTTCTATAAACAGTAAAGCAGATGAAGTATTAAAACAGTAATAAGAACGAAATGAGATATGTAATTAAAATATGACGGTAATAATCAATTGAGTTATATATGAGCAGTTTAAGTCACCGTAAAAGTTAGAGCAGTAATAATACTATGAGTTATAGCATAGTAAATAGCAGAAATGTTATATGCAGTAAAAAGCTAGTAAAATTAACTAAAGGCATATCACTATATACCCCTCTAGAGTGTTGGTAATATTAAACACCTCTATATTGATTTTAAACTCATTATAGCTTATTAACTGCTTTAAATAAGGTATTAGTAAATTAAGTGATATATATATGTTATTTTATACTTAAAAAATTTCGTTATACAAATTGTTAGTATAAAAATGAAAAATGTTATTATTAATTAATCAGTTACATATTGAAACTTGAAAAAATTTTTATTTCCTTTATCATACATACATATTTATTAAAATATTATATTATAAAAAATTAAATAAGTGATATTAAGTAGAAAGTATTTAAGTAATAATATATATAATGTTAAATATAAATAATAAATATATTGTTAAAATTAAAAGGTCATATTGGTTATTTAACAGTTTTATAATATATACAAACGAAACAAAATAAATGTTATTTTAATATAAAAAAACTAATATAAATAAGAATAATATAAAATTAATGAACTACTAGTAGGAATGACATCCTAGTCAACTAATGTTAATATACACCTAATCGAAATCTCTCATATCCTATATTATTTAACTCATAGGGGTAGACATCACCCTTAATTATAGGTATGCACTTATTCTAAGGCTCAGTGAGGAGGCTAGAAGGCTTGAAAAAACAGTGTCACTAACAGTTGGACACTATGTGGCACTACACTTTGGCACTTCATATGTGGTACTCATCATTGCACTCTCACATTATTGGCACTCTCACACTCATTGGTCACTATACTATTTGTGCATCTTATATATACACTTATGGCAACTCCACCTGGCAACTTCAACCTTGTGCATCTTACTTATATATATCAATACTAATTAAATATAATCATTCAATAGTAAAACACTGTGAGATTAATAGTATATAACATTATCACTTAAAAGATATACTTTTAAGTATTTATAGGGGAAACCATCTAAAGCTCACATCAAAAGTTAGCTGTAGGGTTAACAAAATTGAGCCCCATTGAGTTAATATGGCAATAGGTATTAAAGGTAACCGAAAATATCATGGTCAATAACAGGTATCAGTAACATTCACATAATAAAGGGTCTAATAAGCCTACCAAAGGAAAGTCACCATATAAAAATTTTAAACTAGTGGGCAAAATGACCCCATTGATATCTGTAGGGTGTTATTGTGTGGTGCGTACGCGCAACGTTGATGTATAAAGTTATGTAAAGAGAGTAGTATGAGAAGTATGAGTGCGCCAAGTAAGATGGAGAGAGAGATGCATGAGTATAGAGAGAGAGAGTAGTAGAGAAGTAGTGGATGGAGTCGTGATCGTGCGCGTTGGTTGTGGAGTGTGGTTGTGTATATGTTAATGTTAGATAGGTTGGGTGGCTGTGTGTGATGTCGCCATCTTGGGCGTGATTTGATGTGATGTGTGTTAGTTAGTGTAGTGTGGTAGCGCATAGCGCCAGTGTGTATGGTATAGTTACAATATATTAAGGTAGTATAGGTATATCCAAATTAACATGTCGTAACAATGTATATAGGTAAATCGAAAAAATATATATATGTAATACGGGTTGAGGTACCTAGAGTGGTAGCCATAAAATTAGCGGTGGGTACCATATGAGCCCATTATAGGATATAGAACTCAAAAGGGTTTGGTCAGAAAATTATAAAATACCTAGTGGTCCAAAAATTGATAAACCTCAATGGAAAGACCAAATGAGGTTGTACGTAAAAAATTAGGGTTGGATGCCAAAAATTTGCCCTTTCAATTGGAGAATGACTCATAATATTAAGGAGGTAGCTACAAAAATTTCCAAGAGATGGACCCAAGATAATGTCGGAGAGCCCGAGGGGGTATCTTCGGCAAGGGAGAGTGTGTGTCGAGAAAACCACACATGCGAGAGTGTCACACCGACATCCACACACCCAACAACTACCGGAGCCGCTAAAACCATAACTAAAGGAATGTATCAAAATTACACAGAGTGTAGTCGGGAGAGAGCATATTAAATTTTCCCGCACGTATGGAAAGAAAATATGGTGGGAGGTATAACAAGTAGGAGGGTATAATATCTTACTCAGTTAACACGGGAAATGTGGCTAGACTATTAAAGCAATACACATGTATTATATGGCACGCAACTCCCTTCATACTTCGAGAAAGAGTGAGATATGCTATAATAAATGTATTAAGGGTGTTTGCCAAAAAAATTTAGAGAGGTTAGCGCAAAAATTGAGGAGGAGAGAGTTTTGCGTGGATATTATAAATTAGTGGAGAGTGATTCATCATATAAAAATTTAGGGAGTTTTCATATAAAAATGTAAGGGTGGTTCTGTCTCATATATAGAAATGAGAGCGAGAGTGTGGCCGAGAAAATAAAATTACGGGTCTCTTCAAAGAGAATATAGGAGGCGATATCTCATACACAAATTCACGGGTATCCAGAGATAATTTGAGGAAGTTTATCAAAATAATATGCACTTGTGGGTCTTCCCACACATGAGAAATGACTCTGGAAGAATCAAATGGTAGCTTGGTCCCGTAGAGGAGAAAAGAAGAGTACAAGAGAGGTCGCAAAAAGGAGTATCCAAGGCCCAAATGGTCATAGGTCAGTGTTAAAGAGAGAAATGTTTTGCCGAGAGACAAAAGAGAGTAGCCGACAAAATAAAAAGGTAAAGATTCGAGAAAAAGAGATTGTTGGTCAAGGTACCGAGTTAAAATATACTGGGCTGCCTTTTCATATATTAAAAGGTCATTTCACAGGTAGTTCCTGACGCTGGTGTGTCGCAGAAAATGAAACACAAACCGTGCCGGCAATTATTCATCGCATAACATTACTTATATTGAGCTAACATGATGATAAAAATACTGTTAGCAAGTATATTTATTATTATAAATAGGTATCATCACAAGATATTGACGGACTAAAGCGTCGAGTGAATACAGTAGCGGGTTCAAGGCGGACATATAAGCTAGTGAGTAATATCATGTGCGAACAGAGCACGGACAAGGTAACGGTACAGGCCTGAGGACAGGCTGAGACTAGAAGCCGGAACAGAGCGGATAACAGTGCTATCAAGGAATATACAGGCTGAGGACAAGCGGGACATAGGCTAGGTATACAGGCGTCAGGCACGGAACTATAGAGGCTGAGGAAGGCGGACAGGCGGACTAATGGACGGACAGGCTGAGATACAGTGCGAGACTAGGCGGACAACTTAATAAACTGTAAATTTATTATATATTATAAAAAGACTAAATTTTCTCACGGAGACCTCATAAATTATGGAACTAGATAAACACCGAATATTTAATTAATAAAGAATATATGAGTGGGTGGAAAAGTTATTTATAATATTAGGATTGGAAAATTTTTAATTGTTATTTTTATTTAAAAACATAATTTGTAATATAAGAAGTCTTAAGTATGAGAGTTTGTCTGATGAAATTATCGTAAATAATATAAAATCATTATTAGAATCACTTCTAATTATCCAAAAAAATCTCAAATCTTATTTATTTAGGAATTAAACCTTTGGTAATCTAACTATTGTGAAATTATTTAAAATATTATATGAAAAATTATTATTATTTTCGTTAATTTATATATATTATATTTTATATATTTATATATTGAGTAAATTTAATTCTAGAAGAATAAGTTGCATTAAATATATATATATATTACTTCCATTATTAAGCACTATAATTCTAATGCATGATCTTCTAAAAATTCATATAATTATATATATATAATAATAATATATGTAATGTAAATATATATAATAGATAAATATTTAAGTTAAATAATTGTACATTACTAAAGTAAGAGTGTTTAAAAGACTGAACAGAACTCGCTTTATAAATGGTGTGTATTCCATATTATCATAGCTAAACAATTAGTTAATATAATTAGGGAGTTTTAATATGAATTCATATTTTATATGCTGTTATAGAGTATAATAATGGAGAAAATAGAGACATTTAATTATTCATATATATATTAAATATAATAATATGGGTTAATCTATCTATGTTATTTATTATTGACCTATAACTAAATTAAATTAATTACCCTGTCTAGGAATTATATATTTATATTTATATAATTCCCCTTATATATATATATTATCAATATATATATATTTAATATTATATTATATAATAATATATTAAATATAATATATATATTATATATAAATTAAATTAATATAATATATAATATATATATTATAATATATTAATTAATATTATATATATTTAATTATTAATATAAAATTAAATATATAATATATATATATATTATATATATATATTAATAATATATATTTAAATATAATATTATATTATATATATAGTAATAATAATATAATATATATTAATTATCTTATCCATCCTATACTTACCCTCACCCTACAGACCATTAGGTAGTTAGGTGCATAAACAAAATGCCAACCAGAAACAAGTAATAAGCACAGTGAAGAAAATAAAGGTACAAAAGTTGATAATGAAATAGCACCCAGTATCTTATCATAACCCCCCCTCACCCTCTGTTACCGTATACATTTAATTAGTATATATAAGTTATGACTCTGATCCGCTATGTCAGTAAAATCCACTACCATATATATGATTCCCGGGATCACTGCGACGGAACTCCTACTACTAATGGTAAAATATATCGTCAGTGAATACCGGTTATCATACTCCATTGACTACTACTAGGTTAGTGGCACACTAATACATAACCCCTTACTAACATAATAACACATATATATTCGTGAGTACTAATTTTTCTCCTTATTTGCACTTTATTCCTCGCCTCTGCACACTCACTTTCTCTCCTTCAAGACATTCGTTTACTGACCTCAAATCTATATATCTAACATTTTATCTCGATCCCCAAGTCCAGCTTTACCATCTCTTTGCGTTTTTCATCACATACACTTCTGATCCTTACTATGGAAAGACGACATTAAGTAAACACCGTGAGAACACTATCATTCATGCCACAAATTTCCTAATGCTTTCTACATAACTATGTATACCAATCTAGAGCTCAAATACTAATATAACAATTTAATTCTCAATTCTTAGCCTGTAGGTCCGTCTTCAACAACACACTCTACATCCCTCAGTAATCATAGTTTTTCATTTATCCTCATTTCTTTTATCCAATTTCTTCTCTACTACTTAGTATACCCCTTTAAGAATTGGTTTCCATTTCGTTGCCCATATGCCTGGAGACTACCAGTTGATAGCTTCTCTAGAATGATAAACTTATGTTTCTTTTTCCACGTACTCTAATCGTGTTCCTCTGCTCGCTACTTTCCAATACGGTTGGTTTGCCAGGCCAAAACAACCAGGTTAACTAATCATAATCTCACTTCGATTGCTATGGCTAAAATTTTATCTCTAACCACCTAAGAGACTAGAAAGTCTTTAAGTTATCTCACTCTCTTAACATTTCACCCCTATACATATATTATATTGGCATCGCACCAACCACCGGTTGGTTACCATTCATATCGCACAAGATTTTACTACACTATATTAACTCTCCTGCCCACTCTATCCCTCCAATTGTTTTCCCTGTTACTCTCGATCACTCAATTCACTAGATAGTAGCCTGAAAAATTATCTTACTCTATATGTTGTGGTAAACTCACAGATACTATAACTTTTTTTCCCACTCTGGTTTTCCAGCGCGAGAGTCATAACTTATTAGATATCAATGAATTCCTCGCATAGCTGCGTGGGATGGTAAGTTCACCTTGGTATCGCATAGAGTCCGCTCTGCACGACTCATAGAGGCAACAGTGGTTACGAGTCTCTAAAATCAAAGCTTTCTTTCGAGAGACTCCGGTCTACCATTTTACACACTCATCGGATTCCGATGTTCAAATCTCATATCTAGAATGCTCCTCAATCCTCTCACTTCTTTTAAGATTAGCGACCCACACTCACAGCTAATATCTATTGTAGAGCTTATGATAAAATAAGGTAGTGTAATGTCGGATTTGCTAACCTGCCTCACGCATCACACGTTAGCCATCGCACATTATAAATTGATGTCGGAGGCAGAGTCAGACTCAAAATTGAGTCCGGAGCAGGAGCCGGAAACGGAGCCGGAGACGGAGACGGAGTCGGAGTCATAGCCGGAGCCGGGTTCAAAACTATATCTGAAAAAGAGCAGAAACTAGAATACGGAAAAAAGTAATATTATAAAGACACGGCATATTTCTAGAGCTACCAGCTCCACTTCAAACCTTCCTTCATACCCCCATCATAATACATTATAACCAAGGAGACATACCCCCCTGCCTCAACTCCTCTTATTAATATAAAAACCAATCACTTTTGACAACCATTAATTCTTAACCACGCCTTAAACGTATTCGTCATTCACCCCAAATAATCTTTTGTCGAGATTTTTCAATATTCAGAACACGCCACCAAGATAATCACCCTGCAAACATGATATATTAATATCTAACTTAAATCAAACCTAGCACATAGAACCTTATCTCACTATTTAACTAACCCATTACATAATTTCCACCTGGTTTGCATATCCATAAACTTACAATTAACAATTTATTATTACTCACATTCTTCTCCTTATCTATCCATTCTTAGTACTTATTACTCCTATGCTGTTAGGTTATCATACTATATTGCTATCAATGCTCATTACTAATTTTTAGAGTATCACGATACACAATATCCTTAGTATTAGTTTTATATATATATTATTTATGTAGTTTCGATAAAGTTAGCGGCAGAAGTGTGATATATCATTATACATATATATATATATATATATAGTAGGGTAATCTGAGATATATTGGATTAGTTATATCTATAGATTAATCAAAGAGCTTGAGTTAACTCTCCGTGAATACACTTACACCTTGGTTTGTAGCTTCTATCACATTCTGTGCATCTGTCGTCAAATACTGCGATCTCACTTACATTTTCGATTCACCATAGAGAGAAATCGCACTAAATGAAATTAATCTTCCTCACAAGCAACACACTTCACGAGTAAAACTATAATAAATTAACCCTAATATATTAAGGGTTTCTAACTCCACGCAGTTACCTAATATTAAATCTCTACCATAATATCCTTTATAATTAATTATATATAAGTAGGTAGTGTATTTTATCAATGGTTCAATTTGCTTTTTAACACACTGGAACTTCGGAAATTCCCTACGTTGGGAGAACATGATCATCACACGTCCAAGAATATCGTCACCTACTTTCATTATTAACACCACAAGACACGTGAATATGACACGTACATCATCCAATGCGTTGCAAACCTATCCAATTGGTTGCCCTCCTGCGTTTGATATTACTCGATCTTGTGCACGAAGGTATAATTAGTGATCACGATACACTCATCAGGCCTGACGCGATTTATTGGACAGCACTCATATATATAGTTGGTGCACACAACACTGATTCCTCTACATATCGTTTAACAGAATCATCATGCGCGTTGCATAGACGGTCAGTCTATCTCTTTCAAAGACGAACAATCATATATTAGCACTCCTCTTATGTATGAACGCAAATAACCGTTTTTTCTCTACATCACGACAAGTAGTTATGCTTCCTAATATCATAACCCATAACTTGAGGTATAAGTCACCTATAATAATAGTGATCCATGGTTTTCTTATAACACCCATCATGTATTAACCTACTACACATAGGTCCATTATTTAAATCACCTTCATTGCGTGAATTACATTAGGTACCCAATTTAATAGTGAACTATAGGTGACTGGCAGGATTTTCAGGTTTGTGGTGTATATATTTCTTAATATGCTATACCACATCTTACTTCTATACTATTTAAGCTGAGTACAAATTAATCAATTTCTATAAATCTGATATATCACAATATAACTCACTCCATATATTACCACTTAAAATTGATTACAATTATTTATATTTGTATTATACAGATAACTAGAGTATGTTCATATCTTCGACGTGTGAGTGTGCTATTTACTTTATAGAACTAGTCATCGACTGAGCTCTAATTTTTCCGGTGTCCACGGAGTAGGTCTTTCGGACCCTATTTTAGATGTTATTAACCTTTGTAAAGTCCACCATTCAATGTACTCATCTTCTTACATAAATTTACAGTGTTAAAATATGGCTAGTGTGAGTCGGGTTACTCTACTAATAATTTACTTATACTCATCTATTCTATATTGCTCTCTCTATGGTACGTTATTACATTCTTATTAAGCATTATTTGCCTATTTTGTTTCCTGACTCCGTTATATAGTGAGTACGTCAATTATAATTTACCCAGAGCTCTTTTATATTTCTTATTGGTAAGAACTATATCTATCATATGTATTAGCTCATATTTTTATAAAGTGATAAACATTTCATTACTGACGTATATATACCCGCTTTCTTTTTTACTTTTTAAACGTCTTTTAGCAATCACTTATTCTATTTCAATTCCACCACTTAACTGCAGGTTATATTTTACCTCTCATACACTGTCTTATATTGGCTTATCTTGTTTGGGTGTAAAGGTACACTACATCATCACTATGAAATTGTATTAACATATGGTTTGTGTGTCTTTCTGTTCTAATACTTCTAAAGCAAATATAAATTACTGTATACAATTGGACTCTTCCTTTCCTACTATCTGTGTGCTATTATGCTTTCTTATTCAAGAGCCTTATAATTCATTACATTAATGTCTGATACTTCATTTCACAGACTCAGAGAAATTAAAATTATGCAGAGACCGTTAATACTAATATATTAATATCAGATTTAAATCATATATATATCAACTCTTTAATATATACATATAGTATGGTATAACAAAATTATAAATATAACTACTTCTGTCATTAGATATAAAATTTACCCGAGTTGAAAGAAAAGAAAAAAAAAGGCAACTTACGTCGCAGTACAAAATAATATTCGGAAGAGAAGAAAGGAGATTAGGAGGCCAATCATTCGTCAATCAAAGGAGACAGATACTCCGAGGAGATGTCACCGCATCTACTTAAATATAGGCAATATAAAAAACGTAGTTAAAAATAAATCGAAACATATAGGAATAGCCTAAACGAGAGGATAGTATGATAAGCAAATATATGAAAAGAAAACACCTCTGTATCAACGGTAGGATATTATATAATAAAATAGTTCATAAATACCAAGTATTAGCAAAATTACGCTGTCACATTCCCATCTACCAATCACTTTCAATCAGAACCATTCATCATGACAAATATACTACTATTTTATTGATTCACCTAGTCAGAAGTAGGAGAGTTCACTATTGAGCTTCATCTTGTTTCTGTATGTTTCTGTTAATGTCGACCATATTATGTTAATAATTACTTGTTGAGGATAGCGAGCAGTTTATCTCCTTTATTGAGTGTTTTGAATAAGTAGAGCTATTCCTCTGCAAAAACTCGTTAATCCAACCATCCTATTGTTCCCCTCACACTTCATAATATTAATCACTATTCACTTGAGCCCTCTTAAAGCCTGGGGAAAAGTATCTATCTCAAATGATTGTCTCACGCATCTTCAGAAGACGAGCACGCAAGAGAGACCGAATATGTTAGATACGAGAGAAGAAGAAGCCACGCACCCATAGAGAGTATAGTTAGTGATGAGAAATCGTAGTAGTAGTAAGAGATAAGATAGATGTACTAATGTAGAGACAAATGAGATCAAGAGACTAGAGAACACATGAGTAAACAAGGTGGGGTAACTAAGAGACAGAGACGAGTTACATTATATAAAATATAATAAAATCGAAAATATGTTATAGCATAGGTTAAAGCCTTGGAAACTAGGGAAGGAAAGTTCCGAAGTATAACTGGTCAGATAGAGAATGAATTTATAATAAATTTAATATATATTATATATATATATATTATATATAATATAATATATTAAAATGGGTATTTATATTGGATTGATGAGATATATAATATATATTTATATATATATATATATACTAAACTGTTAATTAATTGATTATAATAGATATAAGATCTACATTAATTATATATAGAGTTTCAATAATATAGATTTTAAGTAGATTCCCTAATGAATGGGGAGTTATGGTATGAAGCTTACTGTAATATTAAATTTATTAAGCCATCTTTGTGATATTTAACATAATAATTCATAAGTAGTGAGGTAAATTCCATTATTGATTTTAACAGACCAGACGGAAATAAATACATTTTATATTGATTTAATAATAATTAAATTATAAATATTAAATATTTTTTATTTATTTTTCATAAATTAATCAAATATATAAAATAAATTACTCAAAACGTGTTATTTTCAACAACCCTTTATAACTTAATTAAGGGTATATAATTATTAATTACTTTATATAGGTTCACCATACAGGAATGTATAATTTAAATATTAATAGGTTTCTAATATATAATGGAGATATAATTATACGTAGATTAATAATTTATAGTATATTAATATAATTATAGATTACTATATATAATAATGTATTACATATATATGATATATATTATATATACGTATTATTATATATATATAATAAATGTAAATACTGACGTAAATATTATTAATACTATAATTACTTTTATATAGTGAGTATAATAGAGTAATTAATACTATATATGATCATATATTATTATGATTTATATATTAAGTTATAATTAATTAAATTAAATATTAATAAAATGTAATGGTTTATTATAAAAAATATATTATATTAAGTAAGGTAGTTAAAAATAGAATATGATATTTAGATGATGCATTGATTATAGCATATTAATATATTAATATAGTATATTATATAATAGTAGTGTAATATAACTTATGATAATATATTAAATTAAAATAGATAGTAGTAATAACTTAAGTATTAGTATTAAATAGTATATTAATTCTAGGTATTATAATAATATAACATATAATATAATATATATATATATAATAGTATCTATATATATATATGTGATTATATATTTATTAAATATATTGAGTGAGTATTATTCAATATATATAGGTAATAATTTAAGTATATATTATGATTAGTATATTCGTCTTGGTATTATTATTTAACATAGATCACGTAGATATGTACTTGAATGGGCAGAGGTGTTATTATTAGATCACTAGATGCACCGAGTGACATGATGAAAGTATATTCAGTGATATAAGATAAATAATATATAGATAGTATTATGATGTTACATATAAAATTATTATTATATATATATATATATATATTATAATATATATAATATATATAATTAATTATATATATTTATTAATATATTAATATATTATATTATATATTATATATTTAATATATATATATATATATATAAATAATAAATATATATATGATTGTCATGACGATTTGAATGATTTTTTATTGTTTTTCTTGTGATGTATCTTATAGGGCTGTGAAATTGTTAGAGGAGGGCCATTTATTAATGTATACTATACCCTCTAGGTCACCTCCACTACCAGACTATTATGATATAGTTGTCACCTCTATTTATATATGTATTAATATACACTTACATATTATATATAATATTATGTATAGTTTTGTTATCTCTCATCATTCCAGATATACGTTTACATACGTACTCATTTTTATGTAAATGTAATATTCCTTGAGTAATTATTGTCAATTGTAATCCTTATTTATTTATTTGTACAAACGAGTATACGCTATTAGATTTATATTTACAGAACTTTCGATACCATATATAGCTTTTTACTTATTTATTCATCTCACTTTAAGCGGTGGTAAAATAAATGATACGAGATATTTGTTACTATTATACTATTATAAAGTATATATAACTGCAATAGTAGATTAATAATCATTTAGTTTATGTATGTGAATAAGGAATATTAAATATATGTACAAAATTAATATATATATGTAATAGTGTAGTTGACGTGTTATAAATCATTGATTAGTTATTATTAAATATTTTAATATTCTCTTATTTTATAATATTTATTATATTTATTATAATATATGTATTTAGTCTTATTATTTATTATTATGACTAAAGAATCCGTAACACGAGTAAAATAATATTAGACTTTAATAGCATAGGTATACTGTGGAGACGGGGTAGAGTGAGTTTTAATTTAATATATTTCTAGTTTTTATTATATTTAATTAATTTATTATATTATTACTATTCTAATTTGACCATACTAAAATCTTAGTTATATTAATTAGAATCTCTTATAATAATGTGAATTATTTTATCTATTGTTTATTCATTATTTAATTGGATTTACTTAATCTATTTTTTATATTATTTTTTATTAATTAATAATTATTTAATATAAATGTACATTGGGATTTAAATATATACATGTGATATTATCATTCTATTATTGAGTTGAATTATTTATTGTGATTATTCATTATTAATTACTAACGTGAAAATTCCTTAAATTTTAAGTTTATTTAGTTATTATTAGTTATTTAAGTGTTATATTAGTTTATTAAGATTTTATTAGTTTATTTATTATTATTTTTATTTTTTTATTTTTATGTTTTTATTTTTTAGATTATTATTATTACTTATTATTAATTAGAGTGAGTAACTCATATTATTCAACTTTATTTTACTAATTGATTATTTACTAATCTTATTATTACTATAATTTTAATATCATAGTATTGTTATCTATTATTAATATACTTTATTAATTATTTATGGGTATCAGTATTCCATATGATTATAACCTGATTGTGCACAATGTCCATTGTAAGATCCACTTTTAGAGTTAATTTATTTCAGCATTGAAATTCAAACATTGTTCTTCCGGCACATCCATTTTACTTAATTTTAGAAAGATTAGGATAATTAGTTACTTAGTATTTTCAACTCACTTGTTAATATGGTGTTTACATTCATTCACATGTATGACCTGTTACTTAAAACTCCTTATATATTAATAATAACTATGATTATTTAATA
>JABUQX010128160.1:22500-30915 GCA_015478945.1 Trachelipus rathkii
AACTGGCGCTACTGAATCGCTTCTAACACCTCGTTTTAATCGCTAAGATTGGCCTGAAAAGACCTTTTGATTCTTTGTCACTAATGTACCAATTTCTGCCGTTTGATTGACCTACTCTCTCGCAAACTTATTTGCTTGGTGTACACACCCACCATCTAACTCTCTAAGTTATTTAATCCTACACCTCTATCCTATTAAATGACACTCATCATCAAATTCCTGCTAGTATCTCTGTAACAATGTAGCGTATATACATATTCTTATGCTCTCTTCTGCCACAAATAGTGTTATAAATCGTTTATCAATTCTTATATTCACTTTATTTTCGTAAACACCTCGTTTTAAGCTCGCTCAATATGATTATTTTTATTTCTTGTTAAATTTAATTATATTACCAAATTGAGTTAGTACTTACCTCTATGTGTGTTATTTTCTATCACTTTCCTAATATATGTTCTATTAATTTTCGCATATAAGCTTTAAGTTCTTTCTCATATTCATTAATCTTTTAAAACTAAAAAAAACTCCATTTTCTTGCTCCTCTTTATGCCTAAGTGATTCCACTACATCTATGTGAACCCTTGCATAAGTATTCTACTGCCGCTGTTTTCTGTTACTCGATTTCACTTCTCCTTTGTCATTTTCGCCACTTCTGCTAACATTAAACCCGACCTTGCAGTTAACTTTTTTTTATTTCCTCTTATTATTATTAAATTTTATTCTTATTATTATTATTATTATTAGAATTATTATTATATATATTATCTATTTTTTATTATTATTATATTATCGATCATGTAAGACTATAAGTAAAGGAACTAGAAGGAGAAGTAAGAATTATATCAAATCTCACTTTTAAAATTCTTAAATATCAAAAAGATGCAGTATATAAACTTGAAACAACTACTTTTATCATAGCTATATGATTTCCATTAATATAATAATAGTGGTGAATTAGTATTGTCATATGTGTCATGTACATCTTTTACAGAAAGCGTATCAAGAAATTTCTTTCTTATAACTTAGGCTTATGTCATACAAGTTTTCAATCCTGTAATAAGCCAGATGGCTTACTACTCTTAAGGTACATAAATCTACAAAATAAACTAACCACGATTAATAAAGATCCTTTCCGACTTCCAGTCAATAATCGACACCCCCTATTGACTCATTAAATTGAATTAATTTCTACTTATAGGGAAATTGAAAAAAAGTAATGTGTATTTTTTCGCCAATCCCATCAAATAACTCTCGCACTGCAATGAGGCATGGCGTTTTGGAACGAGTTTATATAACGCGGTTTTGCCTCTATTGCTCGTTCCCACGTTTTTGGCCTTCCATGATCTGGCCCGCAGCGTATCCGGTCTTATGTTATATATTCCATATAGAGAATAAAGTTACCTCCATACGGTATCGAGGTTCACTCCCATTCATTTTTATTCTTTACGCAGAATTGCTTTCTCGAATATAATATTAGCTTAAATTTAAATTAAGTCAACAATTCAGCTTTAGAACTTTAGAAGTTAAACATAATACCACAAGCAAAAGGAAAGAATTGACCTAAAACAGAAGAATTCACAAATATTCTAAACTTGATTTAGATCCAAATAAAGTGAATAGGGGTTTTCATATTTATCTATAACATCTATAACATTAGACTTTCTTCTCTTCTCAATTTTCCAATCACATACCTCCTAGGAGCGACTTCCTCTTCTTTTCCTATCAATAATCTAGTATTCAGCTTTAAATAGAAGTTTTTCTATCTCTATCGATTTCTATCTATTTCCATTACAAAAGCGTTACTTTTTTTAAACTTATATTAGTTATAAGTTTAGCTTAAGAGGATGTAGCTCTGTTATTCTTTATCAATAGTCTTATTAAACTAAGAAGCTATATACATAAGACTTAAGGCCCTGAGCTTCATATCATCAGATTACTGAATTGCATTAATTATATATTATAAGGAAAATCAAGTCATACTTATAGCTCCTAATATCTCATAAATTTATCTACTTAATTGTTATGCCATTAAATTACTCGTATCATCAATATTCTTATCTCTATATAAATATTAAACTAATTTTTCTTTAACTCAATATCTAATAATGAATCCTCAAATTGCATTAAATAGGTGATCTCATGCATTTTATAATTATTCAATAGCATAATGCCTATATTCTGCCTACATACTCAGTATCATTAGCTTATGTGAATAATAATCAACTTATATTTCTATATTTATCTATGCATAAATTTGCTTTAATAAATACGATTATCTTATATATAAAACTTATACTCCATCTACACAATTCCTCTACTTATAAACACTATCATTTTAATTATGATATCATATTTTATAAACACTTAGTAAAATTGAATCTTAAAAATCTATTCAATTACGACATCACACATCACTCTTAAATCATCCCCCTATCCTCACCTTCAGAGTATCACTAATCATTTATCAATATACAGACTCCTATAAATATCGTGTAAATAATATTGGAGGATTGACAAAGTAAAGAGCTACAGGATATCACAATCGGTGAGAGTCTGTTGGGAAAAGGCAGAGGCTATATCGTGGTCTGATTTTCTCGACCTAAATCATTGTATTGGCACTGAGATATAACGGAGTCTTAGTTGAGTACAGAAAATACGTGATTTGGAACAATCAATCTCGTATAGAATCTGAATAAAATCAGAACGATACATACTTCTTGCTCTTCTCTGAGTGTACAAAATTAGTAATTTGAAGAATATTTTAAAAATACTACATAAGATGTTAGAATAATCATTTGTTCCCTCTATTGTCGTGTAAGGTTTTTAAACATTAAAGTTAAATATCATCCTTATTTCCCCTTAAATTATTTTTTGTAGCAACATCGAATCTCAATTATGAAAAATAATTATATTTATAAATAACAAACTGTAATTCTTTAACTTTAAATAAAAGGAATAATATTAAAAGATAGTCTTTTAATCCTATTCAAATTAATCTATAATCATAAATGACAGTAATTGTATATATTTTATATTACTAATTATCAGTATATAATTATTAATAATTACGGCAACTTTAATATTTATAGGACCCTATCTCTATAATTATACTATTACCCAAAAAGTTCCTGCCAGGCCCTCTACCTATAATTCGAATCATATAAATAAGTCCATAATTACAGCGAGTATCCTTATGCATTGTGATTCACAAGTATAACTCTACTGGATGCAATTTAATGATGGTAATAATAAGCTTATCATATAAATTATAATTATTATAGTGTGGGTTTGACCCAGGAAATTTCGGCTTAGGCTTCGGAGCTAACTTAAGGATAAATTTCAAATTAGAGCTAACTAAATTATAATCTGTTATTATTTATAATATATTAGGCGTTGGCGAAAAAACAGCCCCATAATATTTAGTTTGTTGGTTTTTGAAAGTATTTGAAACATTTAAAAAATTAGTATATTATATATATATATATATTTATGTATATTATTTATTATATTATATTTATATATATATAGTTACTATTTATATATATTCGTATATATATATATATATATTATATATATTATATATATTATATATATATATATATTCTTATTAGTCTTATGTCTTCCCCGCCTCAGGAAGGCATATCGCCTGTAGGCGGAGACACCGCATCGATTACCACGCAGTTCTTTCCAGAAGTACACCATCCTACATCAGCTGACCCATCGCGGACGACCCTTGCTTCTCAGGGCTCTCTCCAGGCAATGTCCCCATCTTCCCCTCGCTTATCCTCCCACTCTCCATTATACTCACGACTCGTTCTCCGGCATCTTTTACTATATGTCAGCACATCTCAGTCTGCTGTAATCTATCTGTTCAACACAGTGCACTCAAGACTACTTCTCTAACCCATCACTCGATTTTTCTCTTCTCTCTCCTAGTCTTTCCCAATATCGTACTCATGCATCTTCATTTCAGCAGCTTCGATCGTTTTTTTCTCTTGTTTACAATGCTTCATTTTCTTCGTTTCCCATGTCTCAATGCTATCAAAATATTTTCTTTTTCACTCTTCATATGCATCCCCGATTTTCATAAGTTTAATAAAGACACTCTCATTGTTTTCCGGTATTTTTTCCTTCTTGCTCCATTCTGTACAGTCTGCCTGCTTGTAATAATAAGCACGTCGTCACAAACTAATCCACATTTCTACAATTTTGCAGTCTTCATTGATGGCTATACTTCATCCCTGCCTCAGTCTCTGCCATGTCTCATTAATTCCTGTTTTTTTTCCGTATTCTCTTGAAGTAATCAACCTTCTCAAAATTTTTTGGCAAACTTTCGCCGATAAGTCCTGCTCATATCCTCTCCTCCCCTACTCCAAAATGCGAATCGTCAGGACACATTATATCACATCCCCAGTTTGGAAATGTCCTCTTTAACTTTCTTGATTATACGTCAAGTAGATTTAAGGAGTAAGGGGGACAAGGACACTGTCCTGTTCACTCCGTCCACACTTTAACGCATTTCTTAATTTTTACATCCAGATTTCACTTTAACATTCACGATATCTAATACACTTTTTATTTCTCTCCTCGTCTTTCTCCCTCTGACCTCCAACATTCCCAAATTTATCTGTAGGTAAGAGTCAAGAAGCCTTGCTTTTGTTTCAAGAAGGCTATATTATATATATTATATTATATATATATATATTATAATATATATATATTCTTATATATATATATAATACTAATAATTATATATATATATATGATATTATATACTATATTTTATATATAATAATTATATATTATATTATATATATTATAATATTATATATCATATTATGTGGGCTCGATGAACCCTATATATATATACTTCAAAATCTGTATATATATGTTATATTATAATATATATATATATATATATATATATATATTTATATATATATATATATTTATGTTTGTGATGATGTTTTGAGAGATTCTATTATCATATTTATTTGACTATTTGCGAATGGTTTAACATACGGCAATTTTTTCTGTGCAGAGTTATTATTATAAGAAATGAACGATTTTATTCTTCAAATTTTACAGTTATGATAAAATTCTCTTTATTTTTTTTTTTGTGTAAATAGGTCATCTGAAGTCGTGTACATTGTATAATGAATGTTAGTGGGAAGGAGAAGGAGGACAATTAAGCTCATACGCCATTGATAACACTATTTTAATATTATTAGAATTTAACGGTGTACCGCGTCTCCAAAAAATGCAGGAGCACATTTTTCCCTTCGTCCAGCGTGTTAGATTTTTTTTACAAGTTGTTTTTTTTTCCTGTTATTATTAATAATAAGACGGTCGTTATTTTAAAAAAAAATTGAACGATAAATAATTAATTGCACTTTCGGATAAAATATTATATATTTAATTATAATGATTGAATTGAAAGGAAACTAGATACCAATAAAACAATTATAATCCTAAAAGTAGACTGTAGGAAATGGATAACTTCAAATATTTTATAAATAATATTTGTTAATTTCACTTAAATAATAATATAACAAGATGAATTAATGACTAGATGCTGAATTATAATGTGCTTTTTCTTTTTTTAGTTTGGTTTGATAATATATTATAGGCGCTATCATCTCCGTAGAAGTCTTTAAAGAAGAAACTTTGCGCTCCAGAGGCCCGTTTTCTCATTTTCGTAGCGCACTGTTTATGAATGTTCACTTGTTGTAGTAAGGTTTGTACATTTTTTAAAGTTGTGCTTATTATATTAAATTTAATGTTTGAATAGCAATTATAGGTTCTTTTCCGTTGTTCTATTAAATTTTCGAAGATTCAAAGGTTTATTTTTTGTCTCTCCCTGAATTTTGAAAATTGTTTAAGTTTTAACACATAGTAGGTTTTATTAAAGATTCAATGAGAAAACTATTAACAAATATGTAAATTTAGTTATATCTCTCTCTCTCTCAAATTCTCTTCATCTTCTCTCTCTCCTTCTCTCTTCTCTCTCATTCTCTCTCTTTCCTTTTCTCTTCTCTTATGTTTGTGCTTCGTCTTCCATATACAGTCTATGTTTAGACTCCTTCCTCTTCTCTCCTCCCCTCCCTCCTCTTTCTCTCTTTTACTCTTATCTCTCTTCTCTCTCTCTCAATATTTATATACTCTATAGTATATATTTATAATATAATATATATATTATTATTTCTATAATATATATTATATATATATATATATATATATCTATATAATATTATATATTAATTAATTTTTTTTTTTTTTTTTTTTTATTTATTCTATTTAAAAATTTGGATTTTATGCAAATTTGAGAGGGGCTTTGTGGAAAAAAGTCTCAAAATAGAAATAGAATAGTTTCTTTACAGGTTGCATTTATTTCCCTTGGGGCAGCAAAAATCCAAATTCTGCGTCAATGCATATCTTTATAAAAAATACATGGTTTCGCTTCAAGTATATAGATCATAATTAATGTCAATTGTAGCAAATCATGCAAAACATGTTTAAATACTTTCATTTTATTAGTAATTATTAATAGTATTGAATTATTTTTTAAATTACATTATTTTGCTTTTAATCTTTTTTTTGAGGAGGCCCGGCCTCCTGTTCTTCCCCCGTTAAGCGGACTGATATCTTATCTTATATATATATAATTATTTATATATCTTATATTATATAATTATTATATTATTTTTCATACTTATATATATTACTATATATATGTGGGGTGTCCCTACGCCTTCCCCTTATCATTTCCTATGCCGAACGAAACAAAATGAGTTTCCATACTCAATCTGAAATGATTTAAAAATTAAATTCCCTTGCCAGACCAATTTACGTCTTTCAATTTTTTCCTTATTATATATTATTTTATATGTATAATAATGAACTGTAACTCTCATTATAGCAATTCACTATATGAACATTAATGTGTTTCAGATCCCATTGTATTTAATATGAGACACGGTTCTTTAGTTAATTATAAATTTTGTTATTATTCTGGTTCCTTATTAATTCTGGTTTTCTATTTATACCTCTTCTTAAATTGTGTTTTTTAATCTTTAAGTAGCATCCTTAATTTAAATGAACATATGTGTAAGAATAATTTACTATAGATATAGTACATTAACTTTTTCTTCTCTTGCGTCTCTTTGCTCCTTCCTTCATCCGAGGTACTACTCTTTCGGCTCTTTCAGTACTTGGGCCAGCAACGAAAAAAATTGGGCGTCGTAATGGTCCACATTATGCATATATGTGTACTTATAAGATAAGAAGTTGAAGCTTCTGTTTTTCATCTCTTTTAGGTCAATGCGGGACTACAAGCATTACTTTATAGCGTCCACATGCTGGGCTACAGTTCAGGTTATTATCATTCCAAGCCCTGGGTACTCAGTTTCGTTATATCAATTCATGCATGGTTATCATTTTTTTTTAACCTCCAATTTTGAGCTACAGTCAGTTGTATTCATCCCATTGCCGGGCTACCTTGAATACCTATTATTGGTCTACTGGCGTTTTTTGAATTTTCAGCTTCAATTACACCGTTCGGAACGTTCCCATTATCCCCCCATGCTGGGCTTATTTGTGACTTTGTTTGCATCAAGTTATTGTGTATCTCTTGACAAGTTGTTGTTTTGTTTTGTTGTTAGGTGGTTGCTCTCATTGATAAGTGGTTGTTTTGTTTTATTTATTTGTTGTAGTTTGTCTAATTTCAGTACATAAGTTTCGACTTATTGTACCTAAATTTTTTTGTCAGTCGTTCGATTTCTTATTTGCATTTTATACAAGATTTAGATTTCAGTTAATTTTAGAAACAAGTGTTGTACATAAACTTTTTTTTTTCTATGTTCCCCTCTTTTATTTCACTCCTTCTCAGATTATTACTCACTGTCCTTCTATTAACCTCATTACGATCCTTATACTCTAAATTACAAGAAGCCGTGTGTGGGTTCAAAGTCCAGGACCTTTCGGTTTAGGATTAAAACCCTACATAAAGAAAAATATCAGAACAGACTTGATTTTTCGACACACAGTCCGACTGATGTTTTCAATTCTTCATACTTATGTGAATATATTACGCAGTATTTTTACTATTGAAGGTATTAAAAAAGATGTAACTAGTTCTTTCCAGTTTTATGGCTAACCTTTTCGTAATAAATGTATGGATTTCTCGGTCCTTCAGGAGTGTTAATCTTCTTTTTTACCACTCCGTACCATAAAATAAAGTTGTTGGGGCCAACAGGGAGGACTTTGCTTTCTTTTCGTGTCGGAGTTGGCTTCATCTATACTTTCTTTTGTGACCCATAGTCCACCCCCCAATCTTATTCATGGAGTTTGTTTCCGTTTTGCATCAGTGACGCCCCATATAAAGGATACCTCTATTTTTCCATACACCTGCTGATA
>JABUQX010128161.1:0-18260 GCA_015478945.1 Trachelipus rathkii
CTTCAATTAAGTTATGAGATTAAAGTTCGTAGATCAAGCTCTACTCCAAATTGAGAAATTTAAATCTTTCAAATTAATCCATGTTATAAAGAGTCTAATAACTCATTTTTCGATTTGGATGCCTTAAATTAGGACATTGATTTAATAGCAGTATTTCCCATACAACTAGAATTGATTAAAATGGTATATGGATCTGCTTTAATTAAGAGATGGTTCTATATTAGGAAAAGTGGAAGATATTACTAATTATTATATACAATAATCAAATAAGAGTTTCAAATCCATCATCAATTGTTCAAAATCAAGATCATATTTCAAAAATCAAATCTAAATTTCCAAAATCAATTACCAGGTTAACCATACTATTGGCTTAATGAACAGTCTTAGACACCCTGATAATTCCTATATTTAATCACTTAAGCAACATAACAAGAAATTCTAAAGGTAGAAACAGGAAATAGGAAAAACATGTTCAAGGGTGAGAGTCTATATACAGTAGGGAAGGTATGAATAATAATAACGTATTGTGAAACATAAAATGATTGGAAATTCAAAGATGGTATAGATGTTTAATAAAGACTTGGAAAATGTCAATATAATTCTTTGCCATGCGATTGAAGATAACTTCCTTTTTGCCATCAAACATAATAACATTGCATAGCTAGTGTTTAATAGAGTTTATGAAAATTTAGAAAATAAAGATTTAGTTAAAGCCTATGATGATGTCTTTCAACAACAATTATTTCATGATATAATTTGAAGCAGATGTCAAAGTATTCTCCCTCTGGTATAAAAACTTAATATTTGCGGTTCCATTCAACAGGAATTTGTATATCCAAAACTGAAAAAACAGTTGCACACAAAAGGTCCGGCACTGTGTTAACTCTTCTCTTTAAAACTAATTCATTTACCATCTCTAAATGAGCAGCCTATTACGGACCAGATCTATGTCCTCCTTGTTAGGTCATTTATTTCCGTTCAGATCAAATCAGTTTTTTACTGTTATCGGATATTAACAAGCCTTCCTAAGATGTAAGTTGAAATACTATCGATAGACCGCAATCGGACGTTGGCTTTTTTTGGAAAAAGTTACTGGTCAATAAAGGCTTATCGATACTCAACCATTGTGTTTGGTTTCACATCCTCACCGTTCATCCTCAATTATATAAGCATATTGCTCAGTCTTATAAGGATGATGCATGTACTCAGATTCTTTGAAATAATTTTTTTTGTTGTAATTTAATTATTAGTGGCATTGATCTACAACAGTTAAAAGAACTTTATCATGAATGCAAAAAAAGAATGGAAGATGGCTTTCCATCTTAGCAAGTTGGGACTCTAATAATGAATCAATTAAAGAACTGTTATGGAAGAAGAGGGTAGAATAGTTCAAATCATGAATCAGAAACTTTATTGATTGGTATCTTAGGTAATCATCTACATATTTAGCAGTTATAAACTGTTTGAAAATAATTGTTTGATTACATCTGCTATGTTATTTTTAAACTCAAATTATTTCATTTTAATCTTCTTTTATCCAATTTTTGTAAGTTAAATGTCTATATTATACTAACTTTAATTTCTGTTTGAGGCTAATTTATAAATTAGTCAATTATTTCTCTATTTATTTAAAATGGTTCCTTTTAATTTGGTATCAAATATCGCGCATAATTTTATTCATTTATATATTTAAATTAAAATTAAATATATTTAAATTTAAATTTTTTATTCACTTCTTAATTAAAATCTTATTTTATTTTGTATTAATAAATGAATTTTATTGCTTATAAATACCAGGACAAAGAGTATAATATTTAATTAGAAGTTTCCATGATTAAATTAATCGCTATCTGATAACATATTTATAAGGACTTTTCTTATATAATACAATTACAAAATTATATATAAATAGTAAAAATAAAGCCAATTATAATTAACTAACAAAATTTCAACATTTTAATTTTCGAATCTTTAAATTGAAGGTAACTATTTTCACATAGCATTTGAAATTTGTTATTATTAGCTTTTTCCTATGTTTAAAAAAGCTAAAAACTAATTATATATTTTTTAAGATGTCAAGATTGTTTTTAATAAATTTCAAGTTATTTTAAATAGAAAATAGAATATAAATAGAAATACGCTTCTGCCTTTTAAATTAAAACATTTAAAATAATTACGCTTTTTTTTAAATCTTTCAAGAATACAAATATTAAAACATAAAGTAGACCATTAATTTATTTTATACCAAAAGAATATAATCTGCATCTTAAAATTATCAAATTTAATTATACTATTTTCATTTTTTTTAAATGTCCTATTATCTATGCAATCAATTTTTCATTTTCAAAAAAGGCAGTATCTCCTACATCATCAATTTCCCATAATATATATCAGTTAGACCTGTGTATTGAATAATGTCGAATTAACCTCTAATGAATATCCAAAATATTGAATAACATTATTTCTGAATTTAAGTGTGAACGAAAACCTATTTTAATAAAAAAATATAAAGCTTACAAAAATATTAGTAATTTTAAAATAATAATAATCACTAATAAAAATAAATAAACCTTAATTCCATTTTCCAAATTCCAAGTAATATGTAGTTTAATACTCATTAAAATTTGAGTTTTTTAACGTACGATATTTCAGCAATTTAAGATAAAACATCAATACCATGGGTAGCAGTGAATTCTTAATCTTCACATACGAAAGCAATATTAAGTTCCGGGTGTACTAATTGTACCGTTTTTTATTAAGAATCTTAGAATATTAATGTTTAAACCTATTTAAATTAACACTAGTATCCAAAACTTTTTTCTAATTACATCTTTACTCAAAAATCTTATCAAATTATTACGAAAATAAATTTACTGTAAATCCTTAGTTACTTTACATTTCTGCACGTAATTTTATCTGCATTTAGAATCTTTTTGAACAATATTAATACTAAAAATTAGTATTTAACGTACCAATATTTCTCACGCATTTGAACCCAAACACTATAGCCCATAACTTATTGAAATCAACCCTATTCAAAGCAGAAAAGGAATAAAATAATATTTAGGTCTTTAACATTATCTTGTTCACTGAAAAATCATGAAACATCACTTAAAATCTCATTGTTGAATAAAAAGGCAAACCTGTATTTTAAAATAAATTTAATCTTCTAACCACTAGAAATTCCTATATTTTCAAATCAGCAATTTGAATCAATAATTACAATTTTTCCTAAAGTCAAAATGGTGTAATAATAATGGTAATCTTAATGAGTTATTTACGGTATTTTCAGCATTTGAAAAAAATAAAAAATGATGAAAAATGAGAATGCAATTTCAAAAGCAGAAAAGCAATTAAAATAGTATTTTTTTTTTAAATTTGTTTGGAACAGTTATATTTTTAATAATTTCAATTTTTTATATAACTTTAGCTTTTATTCCTAAAACCTTTATAATAAAAAAATTTTACTTACAAAAATTACGCATTCTTAAATTATTATAAATTAAACTTTTAAAATAACATTCTCCCTAAAATTTCCCCAATTTGATATTGACGGACCGGATAATCTCTTACGAGACATGAAAACGTTACTCTTAAAACTGTATTCTCTTTAAATTTTCCCAGACCCATTTGAACAAATGAAAGCACCAAGGTGATAGGGTGAATGGCACCTATTTCAATAAAGCAGACAAAAAAGGAATTTCCTATTAACTAGTTTTAGTGTTATTACGAATTAGAGGTCCCGTTAAAAATGAAACAATTCAATAACATTGCATTTATAACTCCCTACCCCGAAATGTAATGTTATAGTGAGTTGAAAACCCTGTGTTAATCAAGTAAAAAACTTTTAACTTGACTCAATCATCGTTTGTATTCAGTTAAAATATTCACATTACAAACAAAATTCCTCTTAAAACCGACCGATTATTCCCTAATTTCAACATTTACCATAATTTTATCGTAGTAATGCTTATATTGAAGTTTTTAACATAGGTATATTTATTCGCATTTTGAAAAATGTACTCCTCATTATACACATTATAACGAAAGACTATTTATTAATGTTTCAGCGCTTGTCTTATACGTTTTTTAATGAAAATCTTCAATTTAATAATAATAATATTTATTATATATAGTGAAAAAACCTTTTAATAAAAAATTTTAACTTCTTAAATTACGCTTTTCTTAATTCACATTAAATATTAATATAAACTCTTAAAAATACACTTGATCAAATCAATTTGAATTATTTAGGTAAATCTTTAAATTGAGTTATTAATATATTTTAAGCCATTTGACAAAAATATGTTTTATCGAAAGTAATTAAAAGAAAAAAAGCAAAAAATTATTAATAGTTTTAGGTATTAAAATGACTTTTTTCCTAATGAAGTTTCAATATAGTAAATTGTTCCAAATATTCTGGCAATAGTGTGAACCTTCTTATAAAAAAATACTTTAAAATTAAGAAAGTGACAACCATTTTCACATTCAATTTAGAACTCTAAAGTACGAAAGTTTTTCTTAAATTTGCATTTGACTATTGATAAGCTTAACATGTTTTATACGGTTAATATTTATAACACAGACATTTGCAAAAGATAATGTAATATCTTCCCAGAAAAGCTATCTTCTTGAGCAAGAAAGTAAATTTAATAGTTTGCCTTTTCATAGCTAAAGAATACCAAATTTATTATGAGATAAATCCATCATTCGTTTACTAATACCAAAATCTTTCCACTGTTGTGAAACTCTTTATTTTGTAAAAACTTATATTTAACTTCTATATTCTTCTGATCTTGACTCAGGTTGTCAGTACAATGTCAGAACTCCTAAGTACACGGAATTTTCCTAAATTCAACATTTGAATGTATTTGGTCTAGAATCGTACTAAAAAATGAGTTTTTAACGGTATATTCAGCATTTGAATAAATAACACTTTGTTCATGAAATGCAACTTTTCACACAAAAGCCAGAAACCTGCCATATTAATAGTTTACATGTCCTTAATGAGTTTTCTAATGGATCTTCAAATTTGTTTTAACCAAAAACCAAATATTTTCATTAGTTTTGAAAAAATTATTCTAAATAACAATCTACTTCTCATAAATTACGGCTATACATGACTTGCCATGAATTTTTAGAACTCTAAAAGAACATTTCCTTAAATCAACAGTAAATATGTGAAAGTCTAAATAGCCAGGACGGAATCAGATGTTGAAAATACTCACCCAATAACTCAAAACTCATAAAAACGTAGGAATAGAGACCCCCAACCAAATACAACACAAAACAAACCAATAAACGACCAACAACGAAAACGACAACTAATAAACACACAATAAACAGAACACGATAAAACAACTAAGCATATTTAATATAGGCGATCGAAGCATAAAAACCAACTAACCATACAACCAAAAACAAAAAACACTCCTTACCTATAATATAACGAAACATCAAAAACCACAAACAAACGAAAAACCCGGAATAACATACCCGCCAACAAAATACAAACAAACCAAATAATAGATAAAAAACTCAATATATCCAAACTTTATAATAACTAAAAAAAATACACAAACATGAATAATAAATAATATAAAAAAGAAAAATAAAAAAATTATAATAATATAAACCATAATATAGTCTTAGGAATAGTAAGTAAATATCAGAGAAAATCATGAAAATTAGTAATAGCATATGATGACCCCAAATTGGATAATTTAAAGGCCGAAGATGGTTTTTAGTCGTTTTATGGAGATTTATAGAGCTCTAATGTATTCTAATTTTAAATAATGTCTATCAAAGGCCAGGTAGCACCAACTTCAAATCTAGGGCTTTCGCCTGCTTTAAGTAGTTATGTCCTGAATGTGCTTATTTTAAATGTATTCAAATTTTAAAACTTATTCATAATTATTCAAAATGTTCAGATTGCAAGAAAAACATAAAGGATGTTTGTAGTATTTGCATCTTAAATTGTTCTTTCTGGCTCCTCTTGTCTGGCATATAATCGGAGGCTAAAAAAATAAGACAGATAGTAATATCTTGTGAATCGTGTATAACTCAAATAGTTGTGCTTCTAAAGACTTATACAAATCAAATATAAGTAGGTTCAGGGATAGGAGCACAGAAGTACTGAACAGTATCCATTTCTTATGATCATTATCATTATACTGCATCATCTAGCTAGAATAATAATCACCATAGAGTAGATAATCTGAAATTACCAGAGTGGTGTTAACAACTTCAATCTTTTCTTTTCTCATCAAAGTTGCCAATCTATTGTGCTAAGAAGTGGATAATACCTCTTTTTGAATTCTACGTTATCGTATCAATCTCAATTGCCACTATGTAGGTACTACTTATGATCTGTGTTATAGTCATGAAAGGCCAGGTGTAGGTTAAGCAAAAAGACTTTAACAATGATAACACATCAACTGTCGTTGTTCTTCCTCTATAGCCATTTCTAAGAAAGAATTTACTCAGTGTAAGCCTAGGGCTCCTTATACAGATAAACTGATACAAATAGAAGGAATATAGTCAAATTCATTAAGCAAGGAGATTTAAAAAGCTGCATCGGTAGGACATGTAAGATACACCGAGGCCATGGCGCAAGTCTATTGGGTTATTGCAAGCGAAAATAAGGTGAGACTAGCAGCAATATATGAAATATCTCATGTCTAAGACGCAGTAAATTAAATAACTGTCTCACACCAAGTCCGTAAGACGACAAGGATGACATTTCCACGCCATGGGCCTCTAATCGCGAAAGCACATTTCCTGGTACTGTTACTATCATCAGATGAGAGTACAAGGTGCCTAATAGGCAACGGACCCGTCACAAGAAGGTGCGTAGGCCCTCGCCAGAGGAACAGAACGTATAATATATTGCGTGATGACGATGTATGAATATTAGAATCGAGTGTAGAAAGGTGTGACACAATATACTTTCTGGCTGAAAGGCTTCATTCATTTCATAATAATTAAATCTGCATGAAAGAGGGATCATTTCATATCGTAATTGGTAATTTCAACACGCCTCCAATAAATTGGTGTTCAAGGTAAACCCCAATATCTAATTTACTCAATGTCATTGTAGGCTCTGAAGTGCTTTCTGCGTAAATTACCAATGAAGCCAAGGCGATGGTCTAGATTTGCAAAATAAATGTCTTTGTCAGGTACAAACTTTGAGTGAATAAATTAGTCAATTGACAGACAAAATCTTACCACGTTCAGATATAACCTCTCTTTAAGAGATATATACTCATAACAAAATGACTTTAATTCTTTCTCTGCACTCATAGAGTTTAATTTTGGACAGTCCTTATTGAGAAGATTTACCTGTTGAATGAGACTTATCAGCATCTCGTTGTAAAGATTCCAAATATGGAATAAGGAAATATTCCTATGACACATTATTAAGTGCTGTAAGTGTATGTATATCATCTCATGCCTAATATACAGATAGTGCACTATTCCATTAGTTTTGATGGTCTCATTACCAAGATCTTATTGGATTTGGTGAGACGTAAACCTTCGCACTGGGAAAATCACGTGTATTGAACTTTTAGTCGCGTTTACCATCGAGTTTGTACAAACAATAAATTTTTATGTAATAATGGGAAAATATGGCAAAGGAAGTTTTACCAATCTTTTGATATAATCACGCTATTATATACGACTATAATTTTCAATTTACAATATGAATCGGTTAAAAGTAGCGCATATGACTGTTGTATGAATCTCGACTCCATTCAAAATATGCTGTTTCTACGTACAAGATTATAGCCTACCTCTTGAGTTCAATAATAACATACAGTCTTGCATTATACACAAAAGATTTGCGTTCTATATCCAGTATCGCGGTTCGCAATAGACAGTTAAGGTGGTAGATGTGTGTTAGTGATGGATGACGAAAACACTTTTAAGTGTTCGCCAGATGTCTCGATATTAAAAACTATAGGTTAAAGCCAACCTTTAACTTACTTTCCAACTGTAACAACGTATTTCAAATATCCAACCTCAATCTGTTAATCGATTCAAGACCTTAACCACATTAGGTGTCATCAGATAATGGATTTGCGAAAAGTTATTGCCTCCCCTAAATTCCTTGTGAAAGCCTTAATGGCAATCATCAAACCATCAATATTCAATGATAGTTAATAAACATCCCCCATATAGCGATAAAAAATCTTCTCCCTTCAAACAGACTTACATACCTCAATCCGGTAGCTCAAGGAAGATTTATGGAAAAGGTCATATATCAGGGAATTCATGTGGTAATTAGTCTTACAACTAATTAAATTTGCGCAGGACTAGTAGAATCTCTATCAGTCCAGAGTAAGAGCAAACAGATGATTTAAGGTATGGACGATATAGTTCTATACACACACCTTAAATTAAGCCTAGACCCTTCTGGCTTTTGGGTAGAGATTCTGGAAGTCATATGATTTGGTGATGACGATAAAGATCAGGAGTGTTTGTTATTAAAAAAAGGGAGAGGACAAACCTGTCACTTAATTCGCCTATTTCCAGATCATACTCTACCCATATATATTGATTACCATCTATTAAACCACTTCGTCTCCAGTGGAGAAATCTGCATAGTGACAGCACCG
Source organism: Trachelipus rathkii (assembly GCA_015478945.1). Taxonomy (NCBI): domain Eukaryota; kingdom Metazoa; phylum Arthropoda; class Malacostraca; order Isopoda; family Trachelipodidae; genus Trachelipus; species Trachelipus rathkii. Next base: position 8,619 of record JABUQX010128161.1, read on the forward strand.
TATTGTAATGCCTATTCAGCGGTGTCAGAATGAGCTCAAACAATGAAATACAAGGTCAAGAATTATAATCGTTACATTCAAATTCAAAAAATAATAAAGTTAATTTACAAAGATAAAATAATGACGTACATGCTATTTAGATCGTAACCCTTCAAATCAATTCAGGTATAATATCTATACCATCAACTTGACTACAGTCAACAGAAATCATTATTTAAGCTCAGCTCAATTCAGTCAAAGAAATGACCCTTAGACAGGCTGCTGGTCAAGTGTCAAGAAATTCCTTCGAACAGGAAATTTATCTGGGATTTGTAAAAGATCTTTAATGTTCTTTTAATATTCTTGGTTTTCATTGAAACTCTTCAGTGGGAGGATATGAATCAGCGTATGTATTATATACCTTTCACTGGACATAATGAACCCATTTGCCTAATATATATAAAGATAAATACTAGAGCAGTTATATATCTATGCTCAATGATAATTTCAGTTTTTTTTAAATTAACTTAAAATGAGTAAAGGTTTTCATTTAGCATTATAAAAAACAAAACATGCTTGCTTATTTAAGTATCTTTTATTTAGTAAGGAAGCATTTTATATTTTTTTCTACATGTGGTATCCATTTTCACCAACTTTGACCTACAACAAATCCAATAGTCTTGCTGACAATTGTGGATCACTATCATTTTCCCAAGCGGTACTATATTAGTCGTGTTGTGTAATGTAATCAAAGTAATAAATCAAAATGTAAAACAGGGTGATTAGAGGTAATTTCTTCTTATCTTTTCCAAATATTTTCACTATCAACTATCTCTATTCTTTTACCTTCCTCATAAAATAATTTTAAGGACAAATAGATTTAAGAAATAAGATATACATAAAATGATAAGGTCAGATGAGGGATATGACTAGCATACGATTTATTACAAATGAGCAAAATCTTGAAAACAATATTTTCTGCTAGGGCGAATGTCGCTTTACCAATGAACTACTGATGAGCTCTTTATACCTGAAAATGTAAAATGAATATTAAAATAGCACGTAAGTAAAATAGTTATTTGTACACTTAACAAAATTAAAATCAAACATAAATTCAAGATGGCGGTAAGAACTAGAAAATTAAAATGAATGAGTCACAGAAGATTTACTTTCATCAGCGGTTTTAAATGAATGTGAAGATCACAGAAGATTTTACTAATAGGTTAGCAATATCCTTTGAATCTAGTTTCTCGGGGAGGATGAGTGGTAAACAGTAAACCCGAGCCATGCATCTAACCACTAGCGCCCATCACCAGTCCCCAAAACAAGATCACCGCTTCAAGCGTCTCAGTTGTTTTAAAGCACCGGTTTTCTCATCCCAACAGTGCTGAGTTTACTACAAAGGCCTGGCCCCGACAATTACTAAAACTCGAATGGAGTCACAGAAAGATTTTACTCTTTCATCAGCGGGGATTCGAACACTGGACCTGCGCGTTGCTGAGCCTACAGATCTTTCTACCACTGAAAAAATATTTATCCCCTTAAATTAAATACATAAACTAAATAAATTAATATAAAAAAACTCTCGATTAGGTATAGCACAGGACTCCACTCATTTTTCTGCAAAAATGCTAAATTCCATAAATCAGGATCAGCAAAATTGTATTAATAGTATAATAATAATAACTAATATATTACTAATATAGGTAATAATGTTTTAATAATAATACAGAACATAATAATAGATGGAATTAATAATAATAATAATAATAATGATAATAATAATAATAATAATAATAATAATAATAACACTATGATAATTAATAATCATTTGCTAAAATACCGCTGTAGTCATATATCATTACAACATCTATAAAACAGAGTAGTATATAGGCCATCTATCAAATATTTTTTTGAACAGCAATTTTTTCAGAAAATATTGGTAGACCATGACGACGTACCTTGTACAAGAGTGAAGCTGCTTAAATTATATTGATATATTGGCAATCTACACAATTCATATCATAAAAATTATTATTGAAATTCGAAAGTTAATTTTTAGTGGAATTTTAATTTGGATTTGATACAATCAAACTTTTAATGTCTCCTTTAATTTTAATTTATTTCCCACTGGTGGACATTGTTTACGTGTTAGAAGTCAATTCTAAAATCAAAAAATAGTTCCAAATAAAGAAGGTAAATGGAGGGTATTTGATTCTGTTTCAGTTACTATTTCATCATCTTTCTGTAATATGTATTTTTACTTCATTAATTACATTAGGATATATACCTATAATTATAATAGTAAAGGAAGCTACAACTTACAGGAGAAAATAATATGTCCGAAAAATTATAACAAAAGCAAAATCGGATGCAATTAAAAACATTATAATTATTGTAACTATTATAATTAAATTTTAGGATTCTATCACTTGTTAATGCACCTCAGAGTTTACAAATCATAATTTAACAAGAGCAAAACTTTTTAATCCTTAAACATATAATCCAGAAAGAACTAAATGATAGCAGTGACTGAAACACATCTTAATATAAAAGATTTTCAAAGAAAAAAAAAAACAGGGAAAAAGACTTAGAAGCTTAAACATAGGAGAGCTACAGGAATCAATCCATTCAGAAATAAGGAAAATATCATAAAGAAGGAACATCAGAAAAATTAAAAAATCTAAAGCAAGAGAATTCTTAATTACTTTAATTTTTTAGCTTCTACATATTTAGCAACAAAGATTTAAAAATTGGTTTACTTAAGAACGACAATAAATTGGCTAATTCGGATGCAAACTTGGCAAATATGTTTTAGAAAATTTTGTTTCCTTTTAAACTGAAATTGAAAAATAAAGAAATATTTGATCATATTGACTTCTGTATCATCATGGGAGATGATTAAAATTGGAGTTTCTCCTTTGGTTTCTCAGAGTTCTGTGCTGGGCACCCTTCTGTTCTTAATTCATATAAATGATTTGGGTGCGGAAATAAGAGATAAGGTTTCCAAGTTTGTGATAATACTATTTTGGCTACTTCTAGTTAGGGGGAATCTTGGACTGATAAGTGGCAAACGAATTTTAATAGCAAAAGGTGCGAGATACTTCACACTGGTAATTCAAATAAGAATTTCAGTAATGACATGAATGAAGAATGGCTAGCTAGAGTCTCCTGACAAAGAAAAAGGTGCAGGTGTGGTTTTTAGTGGCAATTTGAAAGTGTAAGCCACTTTTTAGAGGATAAAGCAGAGCTAGTAAAATTTAAGTATTTTAAACCACAATGTGTTGCTTATAAGAACACTTAAGAAGATAATAAGGAGGCTTCACAATGGTGATGTTGAGCTGTTAATTGATTATAGCTGTACGTGCCTACGTGGGCAAGTTTTGGATCCTTACCTAAGAAAGGACATTAGTATGATTGATTTAGTACAACGCAGAGCTATCCAAGGATTATAAATGCGTGGTTTTGAAAATAAATGTTATGAGATGGAACTTAAAGAACAGCGCATATATCTGACAAAAGGGGATTTCTTAGAGGGCATATGATGCAGGTTTATAAAATATTCTCATTTTCGCTATAAGCAAAACAGAAGCTCCAACCAAGTAGACTAAATTTTGTTGACGCTGCCATATTTTGAAATTGGAAGCTCTTAAAACAACATATAATTGTAATTATCTAAATTTGCTTAATGGATTTATATCAACCGCAACTAATTTTTGAATCATTTGAAACCAATTCTCAAAAAAGTGCCTCTATGTAACTAAACTAGCAAATGTACCGAGTTGTTTAAGAGAGATTTTTAAATTATTGTGAAATATTCACATTTTATTTGATATTACTATGTGGGATTAGTCAGGTATAACAACTAATATCACTTAAAAATTGTATATTTTCATCATTTTGTCTTTTCGAGTCGAGTATAACAAAGGCACTTTCGTTTAATGAACGCCATTTCTAAATAAATGTTCTCATTCATCTTCAAAATTATATAATTAGATAAAGATATGATTATATGTTAGGACATATAGTAATTATATGATATTAATACTTGTTGTAAATACTCCTATCACAAATTCTAGAGTAAGATTAATTCTAATTTAATATTTAGAGATAATTATATTAATAATTATAAAGTGCTCACTTTATAATTGTACAAACAATTTTTATTTTTTTTAGATAAATCTCTCTTTTTTTTATACACCTAATTGATTATATTTTAAGTTCCATTTAAAAATAAAAAATTATTTCGAAATTCTGAATGGATCTTACTGCCACTACTGTTCTTAAAACAGAAAATATCACACTTTATCGTTATATGGTCAAAGACTCATATAAGAACACAAGGTCGGCAGAGACGGGTTCCAATACAAGCGATGTAGTCTCAAGCTTGTCCTGCTATTAACAACACATGTGTGCGGAGTGTGGATGAAAAAATGTAAGTAGACTATTTCATCCCCTTTAATAGGCGCTTTCGCAGTAATTCTTATACTGATCTAAGAAAATCTTTTGTCCTATAACACGACGCTTAATCAACCCTTCCTTTTTCCTCCTTTGATTTGTACTCTTATGGTAGCTTCTGTCCCTGATGTAGTGATGGCTCGTCCTTTATTCATCTCTGTCGCCAAATTTACAATAGAATTATAATGTTAGTGATTTCATTATAAGTTATTTTTATTTATAACATATTAATTATGTCGGTAAAAGTATTCACATAGTGGACATTATAGTTGGCACAATTATATATATATAATACCTAGACTATATTCAAGTTATTATATAATATTATAATATTTTATTGTATAATAATAAAATAAGGGAACGGTCTTCTATAAAATTGTTTATGAACCATTACCAATATGGCATCGGTATTTATTATATTCAAAAACAGGGTAATCTGTGTCTAAAAATATTCTTTATTCCCCTTTTAGAATAAGTACCACCTAGCAACTTATTAAAGTGTTGTCAAGCGAGATTAATTGAGAAAGTTATGAGCCCTATTGACCTCACATAAATTAAATCTTTGGGTCGGATAATAGTATTTATTTTTATTTAAAAAATAAGAGGTACTATTGCTATTGAAATAAGCGGTAGTATAACGTCGGCTATTATAAACATTAGATTTATTTGATATAACACTTAAACAAGACATCTAAGATTAATATAGTATATAGTATATATCTATATGATATAGTTAGACTTTATTAAATATTTCTTTGTGTGACATCTAATTTATTCATAAATAGGTTTAAATTAAAAAGGATATAAAATATTATAAGCCGTAATTGAGTATATAATGGAATACACAATGATGTGTCATGCTGGAGGCGTTGTTTCTTATACCCAATGTACACACTTGTACTATCAATCTAATGATTCATTCATATGAGCACCCTATCTTTATCTACAACTCATTTGGCTTTATATAGTACCTACTCATATACTCACCATATTACACTAGTGTGAGCAAATATCCAACACACTTATGCTTTTACCTCAAAATTTATTACTATATCTACAAATCACATTTTCACTTAGTTAACATAATGTAATGAAGCAGATATGACATATAAATTTATGAGAAAAATTTTTGAATCCGCCAGTTATAGTGAGGTGTAATATTAAATGATCTCAAGGCATCATCGCCTTTCACACTACAATAATAAAGTTTTAACCTCTTCTATTTTCAATTTTTAAGCCGAATTGGAGGTAACTACTATATATTATAATATATTATTATTATTACCTAATTAATAAATTATATTCATCAAAACATCAGTAAGATAAAATCATTTAGTCAAGATCCTATGCATAACGTCGGTACTTTATATGGCATATCACGTATAATAATTTTGATTCAAATATGTCTGATATAACTTAAAAAATATTCATAACGTTTTAATATCACTATTATATCTTATAATTAAAGTTCTTCTCGTACTACTGAGTCTTTGTAAATATAATTTGTGATTAGTATAATTTAATTCGCTAATATACATTAATAAGTTAAAATCACATTTTTAAAATTTTTATTAAATTAAATTATGATTCATTATCAATATCAGTATTCAAAATGCTCTATGGTCCAAATATATTGTGAAACTGTCTAAAAAATTAGCATCAATCACTATAAGCAACCATTATTTTCAGGCAAGGTTGAAATTAATGTTGCTCGGGAGGCACTAATATAATGCGGCGGTTATTGATATTGCCAGCACTAACTTTTTCGGAGATAATATAGTAAACTGACATATAACAATATGTTGGAAACTACAAACTGCAAGAGTAGGCATTTATTCCTTTGAGGAATTTCGTATTATAATAAAAATTCTCCCCTATACATTAATTCACATGAGTAAATTACGCACATAGAATAGTCCGTAGCAGTAAAGATATCATAGAGATAGAGTACATATAACTCCATTATACAGTAAAGTGAGCTTATCCTTACAAAGCTAACATAATAGCATGCCGCGTGAGGTAACGAGTAAGTTCTCAGAACCGCTAATTATCTCAATTAACTAAATGGTATATTTATATATGACCATTTAATCTAAAAATATAAAGAGATTATATATACTACTTAATTAAATTCACTTATGAGTAATTCCTCATAACAAAATAATGAATTTTTAGGTAAAACATTGGGGAATAGACAAATTTGTGCATTCGTTGGGCAGACCTGCTGTTGTAAACTTTTAAATAAATAATATATATAATATATATAATAAAATAAATATAACCTGTGATCAACAATATATATTATATAGTATATACGCTGGCGGGCATCACAATAATCACTAAAGGGTGCCTATATACGCGGTAACACCCACATTTATTTATGGAACCCTCTAGCTGTATCACTAACGGATAGACGAGAGTAATTTGACAATATAAGTATTCTAATAAAAAAATAATTTTCTATTAATTATTACTTTCCTAGAGTTTTTCCGCATCTATTCACCACTGAAGAAGAAAAGTGAATAGGCTAAAAAATCTTATATTTAAAGGAACCGATATGATAGGAGGTAAAAGCTCCATTAAACATATTGTACTCACCTTCATTATAACAAACAAATATAATATATAAAAAAACCATGGCATCCGCTTATTATTATTATCATTTAGCAGTTGCCAATGAAACAATATTTATAATATATGTGTAAAAAGTAATATATCCCTTAATATCGTTCTGTGAAGAAGAGTAAGAAATAATAAAAGTACTCCAATAATAAACATTTTTATAAAAAATCTTTATTAAATAAAATAAATTTCTATTATCCTATACTCTGTACTTTCAGTACTCAAAAACCTATTTCCCTTGAGTATCTGATAGGGTTTTTCCATATCCTCGAACCACTATAACTTAGTATTGTCATCACCCTCAAAACCACCTCTCTCAGCACTGCGCTCTTGGCGCGCTATCTTTAAGAACTGCAGGAGGGAGGTGCAGGAAATAAATACCGGAGAAGAACAAGCACTCTACTCGAGAGCACCATCACTGTCCTAATTAACAGAAGTAGGTCAAATCGTAATATCAGATTATGTTGTGTTGGCGCAGAACACTCCGGGTGTTTATTATCGAGATTCCTGCGATCGGCCCCGATGTCATGCCGATTATATAACTTGTAGGGAGAAAAACAGAGATGGAAACAAGGAGTATCCACCAGAACAGAACACTGACAAATAGGCAAAAATGGTGGAAAGAAGGAGGCAAAACACAACAACGAAACCAACATGAGATTGCTGCAGGTATCCATATTTCAAGTGGAGACTCACTGTTTAGCACAGAAGGCACATCGACGAGAGCAAATAACCAGGCTACCACCTGAGCGTTATTGGCTTGCTATATGTAAAGAGCGATAATGGTAAGAACGAAGGCGACAGAGAGGGGTCGAATTGATCAGTTCGTGGTCGAAAAACGTCCTCTAAGATAGCGATACCTCACCCTAGATATGTAGTAACCAAATATAGAAAAAGAAAGAAAATGTTCAGCCAACGTCCACGTCGCAGAAGATAGAGGGTAAAGAGAGTTAGAAAGTAGGGGACAATTTATTAGTCAATCCAAAAGAAGGAAGGAACTGGAGCCCTCCTTAAATGAGAAAACAGTTTGTGGAGGCCGGCAGCACTCACCCAGATGTGAGAACAGCTACTACCAAAACAAGGGCAAATAAGGCCACTGTATAATAACTGGAGTAAGCTGTGCAGCAGAAAAAAAAATAAATCCGCAAACCAATGAACCGTGGTTATATTGATCTTTAATGGTCAACCAGATTTGTTCTAGAGCAATGAGGTTTAATACCACAAAAGATAATTTTTTGTTTTATAATAGGTTTACAAGGACCAAAGGATGGATTTATGATTGTCAACAGAAGGTGAGGACGTTAGAAAAACGTAAAAAAGATGGAAAGTGTAGGAGGTGTTTTTGAGAAGCAAGGAGATGTAAAAGTAGTATTATTGATTTTATTAAAGAGATTGAAATTTAATAACAACATAAGGTTGAGATAGGAGACGACCATCTCTTTACCAAAGGAGAAAATCCCATCCAGGTCGTGTTTCAAGAAATAGAATCAGAAGCATGAAGACGAGAGGAAACTCTAGATGCAAAAGAGGGAGCAGATTTGAAATAAGCAAGCGAAGATTTGAGATGGAATCGGCATAAGAGCTGACAGGAACGGATTAGAGAAGAATATATGCAAACGATGGTATGATGAAAAGTTAGACCAAAGTTGGAGATAATACAGAGCCTGTGAGGAACACCACAATTTAACAGGAAAAGGAGGAAAGAAGTTCGCTCCCATCGAAACACGAGAAGTGAGTGAATAATGAGAGTTCTGGACCAGAGGAGAAAACTTGACAAAGTAAGCAAAGAAGGAGGAAAACCCAAAGGAAGGGAGCTTAAGAGAGTAGCGACGCATGCCATACTCGAATCAAAAGGCCTTTAGATAAAGTAAAAATCGAAAGTGGCCACCACACCAACAAAGCAAAGACTCCCCAATAAAGATACCTAAGGGGCCAGAAGAAACCATAAAATCAGTAAGATAGGATAAACGTTATGCTCACCCAGTTGATCTCGATTGTCGAAAGCCATACTGATGAATCTGAAAGAAGGGATGAGACTCCGATGATCCAGGGAAATGAAGAGTTAAGAAGAGTTTCAAAGATTTTAAATTATAGAATACAAGTGAGAGCTAAAGGACGATAGTTAGAAGGGATCAAAGCGGCTGCCTTTTTTCGGGAATTGTGGGTTGGAGCATATGCGCGGCTTCACAAGCACTGAGGAAATGTCAAGTATTAGGCAATAGAGAGTAGGTTCTGATCGAGAACAGGGGCCAGCTTCGAGGCCACTCCCTCAGAAACACGGGGAAAGGAACATTGCCATCGGCGCCACTAGTTCCTGACACTTCATAGATCTCAGAATCCCATACCCGATCAAGCGTATCACGGGAAAGAGGCCATAGGAAAACCTGAGAGGAAGGGGCAGGAGGGGGATGCCGGAATCGTCCAGGGTAGAAATTAGATAAAAAAGGGAGGCCGAAGAGATATCCATTTTTCAGTTGGAGAGTTATGCTACAGAACCGTCAAGAGCAAAATAAGTGGAGGAAATTAGTGCGTTTCTAAAAGTTTTAGAGATGTTTTTTGGCAAGAGGCCGAAATTTTTATCAG
>JABUQX010128162.1:0-30437 GCA_015478945.1 Trachelipus rathkii
TCTCCCGGAAACGCCCTGCTTCTGTTTCGCCGGGGAAGCACCAAGTCCCTCTTAACGGTGCGAGAGTCCGTCCACGGGCGGATCTTCCCGGGACAGACACCCGTACTCGCTTGCTTATCGGGCCGCGGACTTCTTGAAGCAGAAGGATCCCGTTTGTACTGGGGAACCTGTCTCTGTCCTGCCTAAACGGGCTCGCCGCGCTGACAACCCGCGTCTCCGATTTCGGACCAGTGGTCCGCCTTCTCTGCCCGTTCTGATAATTTACTACTTACTCCGCCTAAGCCCGCTTCGCTTCAGCACTATTCAAGCGATTCTGAAACTTTTTCGGATGCCACGATGGACTCTTCGGACTACTCTTCTTCCGTGGGGGTGTCCCGTGCTGACACTGTCCCACCCGAGGGGAGGTCCGAGGAGGTATCGATTGACACCTCGCCCGCTCGCAGTCTTCCTTCGGGTAGACGTGGCCCCGCTTCGATGTGTGTTGAGGGTGGGTTGGCTGCTGGTGGATGCAGGAGGATGGAGGAGTCTTCCCTTCCTGCCTCTTCCCCTCCACCCCCTTTGACTTCGGTCCCGTCGACGGAGCCTTCTGGCTCTCCTCGGCCGCGGACCGCTTCCGAGATTTTAACTGCTGACGCCATACACTTGTCATCCGATGTGTCTCATCTCACTCCCGCCGACACCATTCCTACTTGTCATCCTCTTCCATCTTCCCCAGCCTTTGTTAGGGCGCCTCCTGGCGAGACGCGTCCCCCTTCCCGGCTTGCTAAGAAGTCTGGCAGGGGTGCGTCTGAGGGGAGGGATGTTCGAAATGTGGAGTGTGACTTGGGCGCGCCTCTTTGGCGAGCCCTCTCCTGTTGTGCCCAGGAACCCCTCTCGTACACAGGGGGGTCCACCCATATCCCTGCTGCGTGATCTTCCTCTCCCTCCGGGGTTTGAGGTCCCTGTTGGTGGGTCGTTCCCGGCGGCTTCGCGGGACTCCGCCGTTAACCTCCTGCCTGAGACTGCCAACATCCCAAACATGTTGACTATTGTCAACGGATCGTCCTGACTTTGAATTGTTTCCGTTTATGTGCACGTTTCATCCAATGGAACTGCGCGGATACTTTGAGCTATTTACGAAGAGACTGAGAGATTACTTGTCCGATCATAAGCCCTTGGTGATTGTTTACAAGGAGTTGCAACCTTCGTGACCGTGAACCTTTTACACCTTTCCCGGTACAGGGAGCTCCCTTATTCCCTGAATCGTGGAACAGCGACAGAAGTGGGGATGCGATCCTGCTTCACGGAGTCTGTCCCATTTACTCCCATTCCACTCTCTACTCCGCTGCATCGCGTGGCGGCTCGTATCCATTTGACGCGCCGCTTACGCTGTGCTCGGTGTACCTGGCGCGCCCAGCTGTAAATATACCAAGAAAGACCTCGTCGATTTTTTCACGTGTCTCCCACAGCCCATGTTGGTCCTCGGTGACTTTAACCTTCGCCATCCTTTGTGGGGTGACTCTGTTACGTCCCCCAATGCCGGTTGGCTTGTTGAGTATTTTGCAGGATTTTTCATTGGGATGTCTCAACACGGGCCTTCCCACCTTTGAACGTTTTGATACAGGCACTTCCTGTGTTGACGTCTCGTTGTCTCGTTGTGTTCCATCTCGTCTTTGGATCGTTTTGGGTGGGAAAGGTCGTCTTTCCTCTGTGGTAGTGACCACTACCCTATCGTGATACCATCCTTCGGCCCCAGTCCGCAGCTACCACCTTATTCTGGCTGGCGCTATGACAGGGCAGACTGGTCTTCCTTTCATCAGGCCACTTACTTTTCCATCTTTCCTGCAACTAACGTGTTCCCGTCGCCGGCGGATGCCTTCACTTACTTTCAGGAAGTTATCCTTCAGGCGGCAACGGAGCATATACCCCGTTCATCTGGGACCCGAAAATCAACAACCCCCTGGTGGAACCAGGAGTGTGCTCGGGCTAATCGTGAAAAGCGTAAGTTATATAAGCTGTATAAACAGACTCCCACACCTTCAAACTTGATTCTGTTTAAGGTTTCGGCGGCCCGTGCTCCCGGCGTATTAATTGTCGTTCGCGGAAACAGTATTTTCGCACATACGCTTCCACCGTTAATTCTTCTAACGCCTGTATCTTAGTCCATAAAAAGGTTGCGAAAAAAATTTCCCGAAAGCACCATGCTGATCCGCCTATTATCCTTGCTAGGCCGCAAACTTCTGATTCATCTCTGCCTCCGGAGTTGTGGCGACGAGTTGGGTTATCACTTGCGTCCTGCTCCAGCGCTCCCGTTATCGCCTGAACCTTTTCGTTCTTAGTCGTTTGCGGGTTGAGTTTTCCTGATTTTTCTGTTCGCCGCCTGGAACAGACCTCCATACAACACGGCTATTTCACCAGGGGCCGAGTTCTAGACGCCCTCAAGCTTTGCGGGGATGGGGCGCCTGGCCCTGACGGCATCTCCTTTCAGATGCTTCGACATGCACATCCATCTGCCACTGCCTTCCTTCTCGGCTTATACAATAGAATATTGGTGGAGGGGGTCTTCCCTCCTGTCTGGTCTACTGCATATATTGTCCCCATTCCCAAAACCTGGGAAGGATCCGACTTCTTCCAATAACCATCGCCCTATTTCATTGACTTCTGCAATACATGTAAGCTCATGGAGAGATTGGTGGCTTCCCGTCTTGTTCCCACGTTGGAGCAACTCCATGCATTTTTCGACTACCAATTTGGTTTTCGTCGCCATCGCTCTACTCAGGATCCTCTCCTTCGGTTAGATCACGATATTCGTGAGTCTTTTGCTTCCAACAAAATGACCCTGGCCGTCTTCTTTGACCTCGAAAAGGCGTATGATAGCACGTGGAGGTTGGGGGTTTTGCGGAGCCTCCACTCTTTGGGACTTAGGGGGCAACTTCCCCTATTCCTTCAGTTGTTGATGTCGGACCGTTCGTTTCAGGTCCGTTGTGGTGCCGCACTGTCGAGGCGTTTTGTCCTGGACGAAGGGGTGCCGCAGGGCAGTGTACTGAGCGTGTTGCTTTTCGCAATAGGTTTCAATGGTGTTGTCGATTCCATCCCGACCTCGGTGCGCTGCTCCATCTATGTTGACGATCTTGCCCTGTACATCTCTGGAGCTAAACTTCCTTGTATGGAACGTCAACTTCAGGTTGCCATCGATAGGGTTTCCTCCTGGTGCTCTGCGCGTGGCTTTACATTCTCCACGTCGAAAACTACAGCCGTGCTTTTCCGGAAAAATCCTCGTCGTAGGGGTCGCCTACAATCGCCTCCAATATTACGTGCCTTTTCCTGGGTCTGCTGCTCGATGAGCGCCTCATGTACCTTCCTCATATTACTCTCCTCAAAGCTAATTGCCCCGAGTTCTTTGGATCTTTACGGCACCTCACCTCCAAGACTTGGGGTGCGGACCAGAAACACCGAATGCTCGCACCTATACATCATGCCTGGTGTGGGCTTAACTGGACTATGGTTGGTGCATTTATGGGCAGACCTTCCAGTCCTACCTCCGTCTTCTTGACCCCATTCAGATGAGGGTCTGAGAATTGCCAAACGGTGCATTCCGTTCCCTTCGAGGAAAGCCTGGAGGTGGAGGCCGGGGTGATGCCCCTATCCCCGGCGAAGGGAAGCAGCTTCATGTCTCGCTGGTTCATCGTCTTCCAGGTTCCTACCCCTCGTCGGCCTTAGACACCTATAATAGAGCGTGTTCGTCACACGCAACCCTTCTTATTGGCCATTTGCCAAATCTGTTTGTAACATTTTTAACTTCCTCAACTTCCTCAGCGAGCGGTCATGCAATTTGATTTTACCTCTACTCGTTCACAGTGGGTCTCTCCGCCTCCTGCTCTCTGCAGTGGGATCCAGTCTTTGCATAAGTCAGAGGCGCACCCGGTGCAGTTGAGGGATTCCTTTCTGTCTCACGCGGAGGTCCATAGCAACTCTATAGCGGTTTACACCGATGGTTCAAAGACGGAGGAAGGGGTGGGAGCTTCAGCTGTGTTTCCGGACATACTGTATCCCACACCCTTCCACCCTATTTGTCGTTTTTTTCAGCTGAACTGATAGCAATGTCCATGGCGGTGAACAGGATCAGTAACTTCGCCCGTGGGGGTAATTATACCATCTTTTCGGACTCTCAGAGCGCTTCTTCCAGTCGTTGCTTGACCGGTCCAACCCGTAACCCGTTGGTCTGTACCGTTCAACAGTTCCTCTGCTTGTTGCCTGCGCAGAATCACAACATTGAGTTCTGTTTGGGTTCCCTCCCATGTGGGTGTTCCTGGTAACAAATGGGCCGATGAGGAAGCCAAAGGGCGGCTGCACACAGGGTGTCGAGTGCCCGTTACCTTCCTCCTGCTGTGCGCCTGGGCCATTTCCCTGCTACAGATTTCTCCATCTTTTTGCGTCGGGGCTTCCTCTCTGGCTGGCAGTCATGTTGGGCGGAGGATGCTCGTGGCGCCAAACTTCGGAATGTCAAACCCGTCCTTGGCCGGTGGTCTTCATCTTGTAGGAAGAGTCGCCTCCTGGAGGTGGTACTGGCTCGATTGCGTGCGTCTTGGTCATACAAATCTTACCCATGGATTTCTTATGTCGCGAGGGGTTCCCCCGTCTTGCCCATTTTGCTCCTCCAGTTGTCCTCTCACTGTCGTTCATCTCTTTGTGGATTGCGTTGCCATCTCGACCCTTCGTAGCAAGTTCTTTCCTGACGTGCTAACTATCCCTCTTCAGCATCGCCTTCAGCACATCTTATCCGTAGTATCGCATTTTTCGTAGCGTCCGAATTGTTGCCTTCCTCTTGGACCTGAACATCTTGTATAAGATCTAACCATCTCATTGTTCCTCTTTCGTTTTGTTAGGGATTTCCCCTGTCGTTTAGTTTTGCCAACACGGTCAAGCCCCATTCTTGTGTGCTGTGGGGATCCCTGTACATCTCAACCCCCCCCAAAAAAAAAAAAAAAAAAGAAAAAAATTACACCTTTTGGCCTCTTCGAGTATACTCGTATGCCTTTCGGGCTCATAAATTCTGCACAAACGTTTCAACGTTTCATTGTTAACGTTCTTAGAGGTCTCCCCTTCGCCTTCTCCTATCTGATGACCTCCTCATAGCTTCCTCTTCTCCTGCCGAGCATGAGCAACATCTACGTGCCGTCTTTGCCAGGTTGAATGAATGTGGCATTCGTCTCAACCCGGAAAAGTGTGTTTTTGGTGTCCCTCTCTTACTTTTTCATAGGACATACTGTCTCTGCTGATGGTATTTGTCCTCTCGCAGAGCGGGTGGAGGCCATATGCACCTTCCCTAGGCCTGTCAATCAGAAGCAGCTTCGACAGTACCTCGGCATGCTGAATGTTTACCATCGTTTCCTGAAATCGGGCGCAGATGTTCTTCGACCCCTCATCCGCTCTCATCCGCCCAAGCACTGAGGGCAGGGAGACGAAAAAGTGGACGGACTGACGAAGCTCAGTCTGCTTTTGAAGCTTCCAAAGAAGCACTCGCTTCTGCCACTCTCTTAGTCCACCCTCAGGACTCGGCTCGACCAGAGTTGAGGTAGAACGCTCCGATTTGCTGTCGGGCGGTCGTCTAGCAGCCCTGAACGGAGTGTGGGTCTCCCTTCCCTTTTTCTCTTCGCAAGTTGCAACTTCCTGAGACACGTTACAGTGCTTTTTGGAGGGAGTTACCTTGCGATGTATCTTTCGCCGTCCGATTTCCGCGTACTTTCTGGGAGGGTCGTGAGTTCCACATACTCACTGATCACAAACCACTTACCTTCGCTATGGTCTCCAGAAACGAACGGCACTCCCCTCCGAGCAACCACGTCACCTTGAGTAACTGTCTCGCAGATTTACCCACTGCATGTCAGACATATTTCGGTTGTCGATAACTTTACTGCTGACGCTCTCTCTCGCATCGAAATTGACGTGATTTCAGCCTTGCCCAACATCGATTACGACGCTATGGCAACGTGTCAGACTACCGAAGATCCTGCACTTCCACAAGACTCTTCTCTCAAGCTGGAGTGGCTCCAACTCCCTGGGATAGAGAAGAGACTTCTGTGTGACGTGTCTCAGGGTTCTCCTCGTCCTCTTGTACCTGCATCGTTTCGTAAGGCTGTCTTCCTCAATCTTCACTCGCTTTCCCACCCTGGCATTGAGGCTTCACGCAAACTGGTAACAGCTCGTTTTGTGTGGCCTGACGTCAATGCTGATGTTGCCAATTGGTGTCGCACTTGTCTTCCCTGCCAGCGTTCTAAGGTCCACCGTCACACCAAGTCCCCGCTGGGCACTTTCTTACCTCCGGGTGCACGTTTTGAACGTGTCCATATCGACATCGTCGGACCTCTTCCTCCCTCTCACGGTAAGAAATACATTCTTACGTGTATAGATCGGTTCACACGTTGGACCGAAGCTATCCCTCTCTCTGTCGCCAACGCAGAATCCATAGCTAAGGCTTTCTTAGCTCATTGGATTTCGCGCTTTGGCGTACCGCTTTCTGTTACTACGGATCAAGGACGGCCTTTCGAATCCTTTTTATGGAGAGACTTGATGAATCTTCTTGGTTCAGAGAAGATTCATACGACTTCTTTCAATCCAAAAGCGAACGGCCTTATAGAGCGTTTTCACCGTCAGCTTAAGGCTTCTCTTCTAGCTCAGTCCAATCCGGAGAATTGGACTGAAGCTCTTCCTTTCGTTATGCTTGGCATTCGCTCTGCTGTTAAAGATGATCTGCACTGTTCGGCTACTGCTGAATTAGTGTACGGTTCTCCTCTTCGTCTTCCCGTTGACTTCTTCTCACAGTCCTCTCCTCCTTCTACAGCCGATCCGCTTTCCTATCTTACCAGCTTGAGGCGCTGTGCTTCGTCGTGGAGACCGACTCCTTCGCGTCCACACAAGGTGCATTCCTATATCCCTAAGGATCTTTCTTCCTGCACTCATGTCTTTGTTCGACATGACTCCCACCGCACCGCTCTCCAACCTAAGTACGATGGACCTTTTCCTGTGTTACTTAGGAAGGAGAAATTCTTTACGATTCAACGTCCCACACGCACAGAAGTCGTTTCAATCGACCGTCTTAAGCCTGCTTTCTTCGAGGCGAATCCACTTCCTGTTCTCGACCCTGACGCTTTGCCTTTTGTTTCAATTTCTCCCCCTTCAACTCGTTCTTTTAACATTCCTATCTCTCCTCCTGCGTCTCTTCCACCTCCTTCTCCTCCTCCTCTCTCTTTTCCTGATCCTCTTCCTTACCCTCCTCCACCTCCTCCTCAGCCAACAGCACCAATACGACCGGCTCAGACTCCACCCGCACGGTCATCGTCATTATTGCTTCCATCCTTGGTTCCGGTCAGAGATTCTCAACCTCCAGCTACACCTCGGGCTACTCTTACGACACATGCAGACGTTCCAACTCGCCCGATCATACGTTCGCAAACTGGGAATCCTGTCCAGACTCCATCCCAAGCTCCTACTAGACTATCGAGCAGAGGTAGGCATATTCGATGGCCGGCGCGCTTTTCAGATTAGGGTTTCGTGCCTTTGGCACTGCAAGGGGGTACCTGTAGTGCTTGAGTTCAGGTTGACCTTTATATTAGCGCGCAAATATTTAATTTACGATTGGGTGCGTCCACTATGTTGCATACACTATAAAACAAAGTGGCAACACTCATAAGCGTTGTTTTCAAATTTGCAACGACGCCATTGTTGTGTGAGCAAGCTCTTTTATTTTACTCTACTTATTTATGAATTTTTGACTTATTAAAAAATTGATTGGCTTATTATAGCCAATTATTTTGTTACTCCCACTGTGGACTCTGGGGTTTCTTTTTCCAGTCGAATTTGTTGCATTCTCTGGCACGATTGCAAATTATATTATGAAATGCCAGCTTGTTTCAAAGGACCTGATACCCAATCCTAATTATTAATTCCATGTATGAAGTTCCACTACTTCAACTTTTCAAATTTACTTCAAACAATATATATATATATATATAATATATATCATATATATATACTATATATAATATATATATATATATATATATATATATATATATATATATATATATATATATATATATATATATAATGTAATAATATATATATATATATATATATATATATATATAATATATATATATATATATATATATATATATATATATATATATATATATTATATATATATATATATATATATCTATATATATTATATAAGTATATAATTATATATTATATTATATATATATATAATATATATATAACTATATATAGTATAATATATATATAATTATATGTTATATAATATATATATCTATATTATTATATATTATATATATATAATATATATATATACTATATATGTATATATAATATAATATATATATTATATTATATATATATATATATATTATATATATATATATATATATAATATATAATATATATATATATATATAATATATATATATTATATACTCTCATCTTTCAGAGTAAATAAAACAATACTTCCTCGTAATTGACTTGTTGTAGTAAATAGAACGGTGCTTTGCGTCGCTATGAAATGTATAAGAAGTCTGTAACGCTTAGTATCAAGGGAGTCCTTTCTTGAGTGTTGTGAGAGTAGGTCGTGTTTTGTGCAGGCTCTAGCGGAGTGGGGATATTGTAACTCCGAGCCTATGTTTGTGTTTTTGTAAAACTTATGAAGTGTTTTGTTATTTATCTTTGCAGCCAAATCAATATTTATGCTTGTGAAATATTAGCATAAATCTCTCTTGTCTGTTATTGTCTAGAAGAGACATTCATTTATTTATCTCGATTTCTACAAAGTTAGATTATCAAGTCTTGCATCTTATTCTTATATGAAATGATTGAAATATTTATTTGATTCTTGTTTGAAAATAAACGCAAGTGAAGAATTTCCATAATCTAATTCCTTTATTACTGAAGTATAGTAATATCTCATCAGGCTGTCATTCTCAGGTAAAACACAACCGACCTTACTCAATCTCTCCCACTCAAATCTTTTATATTGTTTTGTGACTCATATATTTTATTTGATGAACTATTTTGTACAAATATATCTCTCAAGCATATTGTATCCTAGTTAAGAATTATTGTAATTTTAAGAAATCTTTTCCAAGATTATTTTTCGTATTAAGATTAAATAAAGGATAAAGTAAAATTACATGACTACATTTCTTTATTTTAAAAAGGCATATGAACGTAATAGATTAAATTTGTTATACGAAGTCCAAATATCATTGTCCTAGTCTTTGAAGCATCCTTTATTTCTTCGAGTGTGTAGATATATCTTAACAGGGAAAGTCCACCAGGTTGAAGTCTTCAAGAATCTATCTTCTAGAATCCGATGCTTCCATGTAGGTTTCACACGAGTCTGAAAAAGAAAAGACCTGTAATATAAATAAAGGTTATAGAAACAGGGAAAGAAGAATTGGCTGACGCGTGTCAACAGAACTTGTTTATTTATTAAGGATTAACGACTGTGACAGATAACTAATCCAATTCTTTTCATAGATGAAGAATTGCCGACGCGTGTGTCGTTCATATTTCTTTTATTCATCATTTTCTACGCTAAGATATCTATTGAAGATTATTTATTTCTCAATCAAAAGATTGATGGCGACCGAAAGAAGTGGTCTACTACGTTAATGCCTATTTTCCTTCAAGATTTTTCTTCAAGAATATTCGTCGTTCTCCATTGAGAAGTATTCATTTCACGACATCCATTTCGCCTTCATGATAAATGAGGATATCCATTGTTGACACATTAGAGGATTAAAAATAGTTGGTATCAAGAGTATAAGGTATACTGTGTATCTAGAGGTCTGTGAAAATTATCCAGTTATTTTTTTTGTATTAATCAATAATTTATTATAGATAAAAACATTCTTCTTTATTATAATAATAGTCATTATTTTATTAAAGAAAATCATTTTGTTTTTTTTTAATGCGCAGTTATATGTCAATAATTCATCTTCGCTGTGATTGGCTCCCGCACGTCTATTGTTAATGACGTCATAATCTGTGTATAGTAGCCTCGCTCATAAAAATATATTTGTTCTTTCATTTAAGCACACAGCTGTTTAAATATATTTCTAAATAATCATTTTCTGTTCCAAACATTGTTGGAAACATCTTTTATATATATAGCAAGTATATTATAATAATTATTGTTAAGAAAAGAATTTGCTTATTTTAATGCATTTTGTCAATATTTCATTAAAATATTTGCTCAACTCATTTAGAATAATAAAAGAGACCATTTTGAGGCTAGCGATTTCTCCTCATTGACTGTCAGGAATCTGGTTATTACTGGATTTACTACCGCTATTAAGAGAATTTTTATAACGGTAAATTTCATAATTGGAAAAATAATTGTTGTGTTATTTTTTTTTTTCTTCTCATATATTGTAAATCATTTACGAATATCAAAGCATAGTTATAAAATTTGCTATATCAATTATAAGTAATTATATATATTCATTTCTTGTTGTATTAATTTTCTTTATTGTGTTTTAGAAACCGTTTTGTGGAGAAAAGAAAAATTTCCGAATTCTTCGATCTGGATCACGTCGTTCGTTATTGTCAAAGCATTCAGAAGGCTCAAGAAATTCGCAAGGAGGATTCTGCCCGCCCAAATAGGTGCAGGGTAGACAGGAACTGGTTATTTTTATTATTATTATTATTATTTTCTTCCATTATTATTATGTTTTTTTTCATTAATTATTATTTTTTTTTTTTAAATAGTATTTTTTTTGAATGATTGCTAAGCAAGGAAGGCAAATGTCCTTCTCTTTTTGGTATTTTCTTTTATATATATATTGGATGTCACGTATAGTATATCGAAATAGTCAGACAAGAAGAAGTGCAGTTTTGTAAGTTTTGGGTTTCTAATTATTTCATATTTTCTTCATATATTCGTCTGTATATGTTTCTTGTGTGTTGTCCATTTCCATTTCTTTCTTAATATTTTTCATTCATGTCCACCGACGACATTTCCAATTTTGACAACATTTCTGATAATCCTAACGCTGATAATATTGTTATTGATGTACAAAATTCTGCTGACGAAAACGTAGCTCAAAATATTTCTTCGGCTGATTCTTCCATTAATTCTGAGACCATGCAACGTCCAGTTCTTAACATTGACAGGTTGTCACATTCACGTCCGAATATTCCTCTGTTGATAGGGTTTGTTAATAATAATTGGTGTGGACCTCAATTATCAGGTTGGTTTAATTCTGTTGACGCTTACTTCGCAGATGAAGGAATTACAAGCGATATAGAAAAATTGAGGGCCTATATAAGGTTTGTCTCTCAGAAAGAAGGTAATGTTGCTTACCTGGTGCAAAGTACGCCAGAACTTAGGGGGGCTGTTTCCTGGGAGTCATTTAAAAATGATCTATCATTAGTTCTCAATCCTCTCGTGTCTAAATCCACGTTCGAAACGTTCAGTGATTTCGTAGGTACCAAGTGGTCACTTAATCATTCATTGCCCGAGTTCTTAACAGAGGCTCAGAAGTCATTACAGTCTTTCATCGATTCTGCTGAGTTTTATTACATAATATAAAGTTTAGTGACGAACAGCGTCGTCTTCTCTTATTTTCTAATTTATATTCGAATGTCAAGCCTCAATTCCAAAAGATTATACATGAAGAATTCAGCATAGATAATTCAATACCTCAACAGGTACAAACGTATTTACGAAGACAAGTGTTTTAAATAATGGTAAGGTAGTTTCTTCTTTTAACAGAACATCGAATTCTGTTCAATCTAGTCCGGTGTATGCTACGCAAACAGAGAAAATCTCTCCTCCTCCCTCAACACATCAGTCTTATAATGTAAAAAGTGTTCCAAGTTTTTATCGTGATCGTTCTTCTAATGTGAATAATTCTGTTGCTAGGAGTCCTAATGTAAGAAAACCATTGTTTTGTCGGCGATGTGAGAATAATGGACACGGCACTGCCGCTTGTATCTTTCGACCTTTCTGTAGTCTGTGTTTCAAAAGTCATTCTAGGGGTTCGGAAGCTAAATGTCGGGGCACAGTTTGGCAACCTCTTTCTGAGGAAGGTTTACGTCGTTTCAGGGTTATAAATCATTCAAATCATTCCAATTATTCTAAAAATAGTAATAATTATCCTCAAAAACACTCCAGTGTTAATCATAACCAAGCAAGTTTTGGTAAAAATCCGTCTTTTCAAGGAGGGTCAAATTCACGTTTTGACCATGCTCAAAACTATTCCAGGAGTCATTATAATGGGAATCAGGGTCAAAATATGACAAGTTCATACTCCAAGGGTGCCAATAATGTAAATAAGGGGCGTAATATGCGATTTAATAACGATGAAACCGCGGTACAAAAACCCAGAAACAAAATAGTAAGAAATGAATCACCGCACTCGTATCGATTTTCTGAAGAGAATCCTGAAGTTCAGGTAAGTCTTTTGGATCCTAATTATGATCCTGATGCAAGTTTTTATAATAAATATGAGAAAAATAATTCATTTGGGCATGAATTTACCCAATTTAATCCGCATCAGCCGTCCGATTTCTCCCGGAACCGCTGTGCAAATTTTCGCAATCCGCATCATTTCTCTCGTAATTCTGTTCATTCTTATTCGTCTAGGGGGTCATTTTTTTGAATGGGACCACGCATTCTCAGTCTCGCAATGTGGTGATGTCCAATTTAGAGGCTAATATTGTAAATATAGTTAATTCAAATCCGTGTCTCACTGATGTAAATAGTGTTGAAGACAATCCTCTTATAGGGAAAAGTTTTTATGTTAAGATCGATTTGACGGTCGAATATGAGTTTATATATGGGATAACGTCGTACATCGATCTTGGTAGTGGGGTCTCGCTTCTTAGATGGAAGGTATTCGAGAATTTAAAGAAGTTATATCCTCTCAAATTAGAAGAAAACAACATTGTTTTAAAATCTATCTCTGGTTAACGTCGGTCCCAATTGGGACGTGTCAAACTCCAAATGTTGTTAAATAATCGTCTGTTTAATATACATGCAATTGTTGTCGGAGATCAATGTTCTTTTAGCGGAAATATGCTTCTTGGTACGGATATTTTAGGTTCTTTACCGGTAGTTTTCGATTTTAAAAATGAGTGTTTATATATGAATGAAAGTATTGGGTGCACACAAATTCCTCTGGTTGTTTATGATCCATTAATATATGATCCAAAAACTAGTATCGATCCTCGCATGTACGATAAATCGCATCCACTTTTTGAAGAATCAAATGTCAATTTTGTTCGTTCTCCGTCCAATTTAAGTCATCTTAATTTTGAAGATGAATCTTTTGTTCATGAATTATCTATTTATAACGATCAATGTTATGAATTGTCATTGCCGAACACAGTTAAGTTCGAAGCCTATTCTAGCGCCATTCTCTCTGTTAATATTCGTTCTCAGGCCGGAACTTCGCCGCCTAATGATATTCATCTCGTAAGTGAGAAAAATTCCATATCAAATGTTCTTTTTGCAAATGTTCTTAGTACAGTATTAGATGGTACTATGTTAATAAAATGTGTAAACTTCAGTCCGTCCGCTATCACAATTGATAAGAATACAGTTGTTTCGTATGCTAATCCTCTCTCTCTTCGCAGTTCCTATTCTGTTATAAATAAAATAGAATCGTCGCAGGGTCTATCCGATGATCAACTTCGCGATGTTTACAAGGAAATTTTGCTTTCTAAATCGAAGAAAGAATCTGATTTATTGGTGTTGCAAGATAGTGCTCAATTGGAGCAGATCTTAGATTTTCTTTTAGCACATAAAGATGTTATTGCTTTAGGGGATGATAAAGTCGAATGTTGTCCGTTGGGTGAATTCAAAATAGAAATTGTGCCCGACTCACCCAAATATTTTTATACCCCGAGTTATAATCTCCCGCATAAGTTTCAGGCTGACATTAACAACTGGATTGATGACAGTATTATCAAAGGGTACATCGAACCTTCTGACTCTCCCCACTCGAGTCCTCTCCTTGTAATCCCCAAAAAGGATTCTGCGAAGCCCAGAATCGTTTTGGACTATAGAAAATTAAATAAATATATAGTCCCCATCCAATTTCCAATTCCGAGGATTCAAGACACATTGTCTAAGTTAGGTAGTTCCAATGTGTACACATCGCTCGACTTACTTACGGGCTACTATAACATATCAGTCTCTCCAGAGAGTAGACCCTACCTCGCATTTTCTTCGCACCGAGGACATTATCAGCCTAAAGTCCTTCCGATGGGGGTGCGAACGGCGCCTAGCACTTTTTGCAAGATCATGGAGCTCGCTCTCTCTCATTTATTAGGGATTCATGCATTAATTTATCTCGATGACATAATTGTTTATTCGAAGGATATAGAATCTCATTATCATAGTCTCAGTTTAGTTTTTGCCGCGTTAAAGAAAGCGAAACTAAAGGTGAAGTTGGAGAAGGCTAATTTCTTTAAACGTTCGTTGGTTTATTTAGGGTTTATGATCAGTTCAAAAGGTTTATCAGCTGATCCTGTAAAGCTGCAAGCTTTGAAGTCGTTTCCGGTTCCCACCGATGTTTCCTCTGCTCGTTCCTTTATAGGATTCGTGTCTTTTTTTCGTAATCTCGTGCCTTTGTTCTCAACCATTGCTCAACCCATCACATCATTATTCAAAAAGAATGCTAAGTTCGTTTGGCTCAGTGAGCAACAAGTAGCTTTTGATACGTTAAAACGAAAGTTAATAATCGAACCATTGCTTCAATTTCCGGATTTTAATAAGGAATTTATTATTTCAACAGACGCCAGTAATGTCGGTTTAGGTGCTGTGTTGGCACAGAAGGATGATCAAGGTAATGACCGTCCTGTTTCCTTTGCTTCTCGTACGTTAAGTAAAGCAGAGAAGAATTTATACTTCTCTTGAAAAGGAAACACTAGCTTATCAACTTGGTCTTTAGCTTAAGTTTTAGGAACAATAAATTTTCGGTTATAAGATTCGTATCTATACTGACCACCAACCATTAGTGGCTATTTTTAAGAATAAAGACTTAAATAATAAAATGGCAAGATGGGCCATCAAAGTTAATTCGTTCAATCCTGAAATCTTTTATATAGAAGGAAAAAAGAATATCTGCCCGGATTATTTGTCTCGTTTTCCCACCTCTCTCTCTCCAGTTTATTCAATTTCTAGTATTGATTATTCCAGTCTCACAAAAGTTTTTCAAATCTCACATCCGATTGTAATAAAAACGGAGCAAAAGAAAGTGTTCAAAAGAACTTTTCTCCAATCATTAATTCCCTTAATACAAATGGTCAAAGTATTAATTTCCCTCATGTTCTCATCCACGATATCTTATATTATGTTACAAAGGAAATGCAATATCTAATAGAAGTTCCCGATTCTCTTGTATATACAGTTCTTAGTCTTAATCATTCTAGTTTAGGAGCTGGCCATTTAGGTCACGTGAGACAGAAAAACGTCATCCGAGAACGGTACACTTCTTCCAAAAGAATGTCCAAAGTTAGTTTATGATTTTCTGTAACAGAATGTTTCTTCTTGTCTTAGGGTTGAAAAGGTAATTATACCTAAGAGAGCTTTCCCATTTTCAAGTACCGCCCGTCCCAATATCAACCGTTCTGTTAGGTTCATACTGACATTATGGTCCTTCTACTTCCATGTTTAAAGCGTCAAGGTGCTAAAATATATTCTTGTTTTTTAAGATTTCTTGTAACTCGTTATTGTTGAGTTATGTGCTTCCCGTCCCTCTTAGTGCCATTCATATTTGCTAATGCCTTTGCTTCTAGGGTTATTGTAAGGCATACAACACCCAGTATCATTTTCTCTGATCAAAGTTGTGATTTTGTTCAATCGTTTTTCAAGCAATTATGCAAGCTTTGGAAGGTTAAGAATGTGGGAATAACCGTCCTCCCATCCACTTCCAATCCTCTGATTGATCGTGCCAAAGTGCAAATTGAGAATTATTTACGTCGTTACGTGAATGAAAACGGTAACGATTGGTCTAATTTTCTTCCTTTCGCTCAATTAAGTATTAATTCCTCTTATAATGAAACTATAGGAGATTCATCACATTTCATTCTTTTCGGGTACTCAAAAAGATTACCTTATGATGTAGAGAACTACGTCACTCCGTTTACAAATCCAGATAAGAATTATTGTCCAACTCACGAAGAGTTAAAAGATATAGTTATTAGAACTAATTTAATTCGTGAGATAGCGAAAGAAAATTTAGAAGTAGAAACAAGAAAGTTTGTAGAAAGGCAGCATAAGAAAGCTGAAGATAGAAAGATCTCAGTCGGTAGTAGGGTGTTTATCCTTGATGTTAAACCTCCTGGAGTATGTAAAAAGCTGTTTTCCCGTTGGAAGGGACCTTTTCGAGTTATTGGGATACTCGGAAGAAACAGATTTATCCTTCAATGTCTCCAGACATCTCGTGAAATCGCCGTCCATAGCGATAATTTCAAAATCGTGCCAGAGCCGATTTCAGATCAAAACCATTGTTCAAATCCAAATCTCTCATCTATTAAGGATAGTAATCCGAAACAAGTACATTTCAATGTCGATAAAAATGTGTTGTAAACGATCAATCTGACAGTGTAAATTCAGATGATGACGAGTCTGAAGTTGTTATGTTCCCTCATAAATCTTCAAAGAATGTAAATAGAATGCCGTCTGTTCAGCAATCGCATGAGAGTTACAGGTATTCAAACTCATCTTTTCATGATCCGATAAGGTCATTTTCAAATTCTAATTCTCACCAAGGTGTTCATGATAGTTCGCAGGAATGTTCATTTTTGTCAGATAGTGTTCCAAAATCTTCGTTTTCTGGTTTCGAAAATCAAAATGAAAGTGTAAATAATTCAAGTTTTTATAAGTCTAGTTCATATTCTGATGATTCTGATGGTAATTTCGTTCCATATCAAGGTTATCAGGGCCCTCGTATCCAAAGCCCTAGATGGTTACGTTCGAGTAATAAAGTGTCAAATACTCATAGTACTCCTATTTCTCAAGACGATCAAAGTCAAGCTTCTTGTTCTCATTATCCTACAAATCGTTCGTTCTCAGAATAGTTCTCAGGTTTTCTCTGTCAACGCAAAGCTGCATTTGTCATGTTGATTGTTTTGATAGAACAATGTTGATATCGTATGTGTATATATTTGAAGGTATTAATTGTTAATAATCATTCTTAAAACGATGTCTTATTTCCTGTACCTGAATTGCTGAGAAGATAACGAACGAAGATCTTGAGAAGAATGAAGAAGTTTTTGTTTTCTTATTTATTATTGTATTATAGATTTTATGTTTATGAGTAATTACGAAGTAGTTTGTTTTGTGTAAAATGTCTATTCTAGAAATGTAAGTAGAATTTACGAATGTAAATAATGTTCCGAGGGGGGAGCTTTTCTTTCCCGACTCAATATATATATATATATATATATATATCTTCCCGACTTTCAATATATATATATATATATATATATATATATATATATATATATATATATATATTTCTTGTATCTATATATATATATATATATATATATATATATATATATATATATATATATATCTCATCTTGCAGAGTAAATAAAACAAATACTCCTCGTAATTGACTTGTTGTAGTAAATAGTACGGTGCTTGCGTCGCTATGAAATGTATAAGAAGTCTGCAACGCATAGTATCGAGAGAGTCCTTTCTTGAGTGTTGTGAGAGTAGGTTGTGTTTCGTGCAGGCTCTAGCTGAGTGGGGATATTGTAACTCCGAGCCTATGTTTGTGTTTTATGAAATACTAAGAAGTGTTTTGTTATTTATCCATGCAGCCAAATCAATATTTATGCTTTGTGAATTATTAGCATAAATCTCTCTCTGTCTGTTTTATGTCTAGAAGAGACATTCATTTTATTATCTCGATTTCTACAAAGTTAGATTATCAAGTCTTGCATCTTATTCTTATATATATCCGTTTGATTCTTGTTTGAAAATAACGCAAGTGAAGAATCTCCATAATCTAATTCCTTTATTACTGAAGTATAGTAATATCTCATCCGGCTGTCATCTCAGGTAAAACGCAACCAACCTTACTCAAATCTCTCCCACTCAATTCTTGTTAATATTTTGTGACTCATATATATTTATTCAATGAACTATTTTGTACAAATATATCTCTCAAGCATATTGCATCTTAGTTAAGAATTATTGTAATTTTAAGAAGACATTTTCAAGATATTTATGTAATATTAAAGAAGGAATATCAAATTATATTTTTAAGTATCATTTATTGAAAGGCATATATGACGTATTAGATTATTATTAAAACTCATTTATACGAAGTCCAATATTATTCTCCTAAGACTTTGAAGCATCTTTTTCATTTCGTCCGAGCGTAGATATCTGTTCTAGCGTAAGTCCACAGGTTGAAAGTCTTAAAGAATCTATCTTCTAGAATCCGATGCTTCCATGTAGGTTTCACACGAGTCTGAAAAAGAAAAGACCTGTAATATAAATAAAGGTTATAGAAACAGGGAAATATATATATATATATATATATAATATATATATACATAGTGTGATTTATATATAAGGAAAATATATAGATATATATATATATATATATATATATATATATATATATATATATATATATATATATATATATATATATATCTTTCTTTCTTATAACTATATATATATATATATATATATATATATATAATATATATATATATATATATATATATATAACATATATATATATACCCTATTACACTAGTGTGATTTGTATCATAATGAATGAATTCAATGTACATCTAATAGAAGCAAGATTCATAATTTGCAATTTTTTGATTATTTTATTTCAGTGACCAAAAATTTTAATAGATATTTTGTTTTTAAAGTAGCATTTTGTTTCAATTATGGATATCAAATTTAAGAATGAAATTAAGAAGATCTTTTAGATTCAAGAAATACAAGTATATTGAGGTGATTGGCTTTCAAATACAAGTTTCATCAAAAGATATTCCGGTATGAAATTATTATTATTATTATTATTATTATTATTATTATTATTATTATTATTATTATTATTATTATATTATATTATTATTATTATTATTATTTTTAACTTTCCCCAGACTGGGGTTAGGTGCTTCACATGCACGTGGCTACTTGATGAGGATTGATTTAGAGGACTCCAGTGAAAAAGAACTTACCGCCACCTTTATACCCTTAAGTGAGAACGCTCGTAGCAGTCAGGAAAAATCCTCTGGGGTTTCTACAGCTCTAGGCAGGATCCTCATCACATCTCTCGTCAATTTAAGGGTTTTAAACCGCATCCTGGTGACCTGGCTTATATCCCTCACTCCTATTATGCTCATTTCTTCTCGCCTCTGCCAAACTCACATTCCTCTACTTCAGGCATACCTTTACTGACAATCCACTTTTTCTTTGGTCTCCCAGCCAGTCGATTACTAGCACACTCACCACTATATATCCACTTAACCAACCAACTATCATCCATCCTTTCCACAAGACCAAACCATCTCAATGTACTTTCATTTATTCTCTCAAATGTTTACTCCTTTCTTCACACCACACAACTCGCTAATACGTTCATTCCTCATTTTATCAATTCTCTCACACCTAACACGACCCTAAGATTGTCCATCTGAACACATTGTACTTTAGATCTATGCCTCTTATTCCAGATCATAGTTTCACTACTATACATTACCCCAAGTAACGACACATCCTCATGTAAGACCCTAGTGCACTCAAGACTTAGTACTAGAGATGTACTGATACTCTATTTTTTTAGGTGCTGATACCGATATTTAAATTAAAATACTAAATACACTAATAAGATAGAACATTTATGTACTGCTAGGCAACTTAGGATTGCATTCCCTGTACGACCAATACTTAGTCATTTTTTGCATATTTGGTTGTGCCGAAGTATATTTATTTTATAAATTAAAATAGTATCTTTAAGGAATAATAAATGCAAATATAATATTAACCAATGTGCTTAGTTTGGACACTTCTCGAGTATCCCATTCTTTCCTTTCAACTAGTGTTCTGGTTTCTGCGACACCTGGAATGGAGATTCCGGTTGCTTGAGCTAACTGTCCTCCCAACTCTCCTACGATGATCCGTACGTCCACTCGACTTTCATCGCCGAAGACCAGTTCTTTATCACATGTGGTTCACATTGCGGAGATTCACGCTCCGCCTCTGGAGGGTATCTCTTCTATGGTCATCGACCAACATCCATGTGTGACCTCTGACCCCCATTACACCATCTCTCGGAAGCGTCCAGCTTCTCTTTCCCCGGGAAAGCATCACGACGTTCCGTCTCTTGATCCTGTTCGCCCATCTGAAGGTGGGTCTTCACCCAGACGTTCGTATTCTTTTCAATATCGTGTTGCGGACTTCTTGAAGAAAACTGACGCCGTTCAAAGTAAGGACCCTCGCTCGCTCGAGCCTAAACGTGCTCGTCGCTCTGCCACCTTCCCTGTGAACGTAAGAAGAATAGTGCTTCTTCTCCTACACCTTCTACGCTGCCTATCCACACTCGGCCCACGACTGACTCGATTCAGTTGTACTCTAGTGAGTCTGAAACCTACTCGGAGGCCACTATGGACTCTTCCGATGACTCTCCTTCCGCGGATCGCCACCGTGTTGACGTTACGATCTCTTCCGGCAAGACCTCGGCTGTGGTTATGGGAAAACCCATCCGTCACCGGGGCCGTCCGGGGGTGGAGAGTGGCTCTGCACCGCGGGGCTGTCAGCGGAGGGTGGGTACTGATGGAGTTGGGAAGTACGAATCATCTCCCCCAGACCCTTGCTCAGGTTCGTCTGCTGCGGTTATTGGTCCTGTGCTGTGAGATTCCCCTGGGATTTCCAACGCCGTGCATCACCCTCTTGCTGGGTCTCCGGACTCTCCCAGTCCCAACGACCGTCCATGTTCTTTGTTGCAATCTGCTTCAACGATTTCTACCGGCATTGATAGGGGTGCTGCTGAGAGGGTAGGGAGACCGACCCCCGGTCCCGGTCGTAGCAAACATTCTGACGTTGAGGGTTGTTTAGCTTGCATCTTCGGTGAGGGCACTCCTTTGGAAGCCAGGAGCCTCTCCTTTCTGCTAAACGAATCGGTCCCTTTCGCTTGGATTCCCCTCTCGACTCCGTTACATGCAGTGACAGCTAGAATCCACTAGATTCACGCATACTCAGTGCTTTCGGTGTATCAGGCACCTAGCTGTCCTTACACTAGGGAAACTCTTCGAACTTTGTTCAGGAGTTTGTCGCAGCCCATATTAGTTCTGGATGATTTTAACCTCCGTCACCCATTGTGGGGTGACACTATCGCATCTCCCCATGCCGATTGGATACTTGGAATCCTGGAGGAATTTTCTTTGGGATGTTTAAATACAGGTCTTCCGACGTTTGGAAACGTTTTGACCGGGTACTTCTTCCTGTCGGCGTCTCATTGTGCTCTCGATTTCATCCGTGATTCGTTTCGAATTGGAAAGGTCACCTTTCCTCTGGAGAAGTGACCATTATCCGATCGTCTTATCGTCCTTCGGTCCTACCTTGCAACAACAATCATATTCAAGCTGGCGGTATGGTAGAGCGGATTTGTCTTTCTTCTATCAGGCTATTTACATCCCAGCCCTTCCTGTCACAACCCTTTTTCCGTCTCCTGCGTCCGCATTCACATTCTTTCGGGATACTATCCTCACGGCGGTCGTTGACCATATCCCGCGCTCTACCGGGAACAATGTATATCCTTGGTGGAACGCCGATTGTGCTCAGGCTCATCGAGAAAAGACGTAAATTGTTCTGTTTGTACAAATGGACTCCCACTATGTCCAACTTGAATCTTTTTAAGGCTGCAGCAGCCCGTTCTAGGTGTATTAACCGACGGACGAGAAAACGATATTTTCATAACTACGCCTCTACCGTGAATTCTTTCACGCCTTTGTCTTCTGTATACAAGGTTGTGCGTAAAATCTCTCGGAAGCACCATCTTGATCCACCTATACTCCTTACATACGGCCCACAACCCTCTGATGTTATCTTTGCTCCGGGGATTGTTGCTGATGAGCTAGGTTTTCACTTTGCTTCCTGCTCTAACGAATCAAGATATCCAGAACCTTTTCAATCGGATCATTTACAAGCAACCCCTCAGGACTTTTCTGTTTCCGATGAAAACTCAAAAATACCGCTGAAGGTGTTTCCTTCCAGATGTTGAGACATGTTCATCCATCGGACTCAGCTTTTCTCCTCAGCCTTTAAAACAGAATCTGGGTGGAGGGTGTCTTCCCTCCTGTGTGGTTGACAGCTTATACTGACAACCATCGACCCATCTCCTTAACTTGCAACACATACAAGTTGATGGAGAGAATGGTGGCTTCCCGTCTCGTTCCTACATTGGAGCAGCTACACGCATTTTCTGACCATCAATTTGGTTTTCGGCATCATCGCTCTACTCAGGATCCTCCGCATGGAGGGAGGGGGTTTTACAAAATCTTCACTCCCTGGGCCTCTGGGGAACAACTTCCCCTCTTCCTTCAATCCCTGATGCCTGATCGTTCTCGGGTCCGGTGTGGCACCACTATTTCCAGGCTTTTGTCATGGAAGAAGGGGTTCGCAAGGCGCAGCGTGTTGATGTATTGCTTTTGTAATGAGAGCTGCGGAGTGGTCGATACCACCCGCCTCAGTCCGTTGCTCTCTAGCCTGATGTGGATAATGTTTGCTATGTACATGTCACTGGAGCTAAACTTCTATGCATGGAGCGTCAGCTTCAACTGGCCATCGACAGAGCCACGTCCTGTGCAGTGCGCGTGGTTTCAAGTTCTCCACTTCACGCGGCGATGCTGCTGAGAAACCCCTGTCTGCGGGTTTAATTCCGTCCCCTTTGGCCACTGCTTGTGGTTTTATCAGGTGTTACCGATGAGTTCTTGGGTTTGTTGCTTGATGATCGCCTTTAATAGCTTCCTCGTATACATCATCTTAAAAACTAGTTGCCGCCGATCGCTTGACCTCTTACGGCACCTCACCTCTAAGACTTGGGGTGCGGACAGAAAGACACTGCTGCGCCTCTACATCATGCGCGTGAGGGCTAAATTGGATTATGGCTGTGCCATCTATGGGGCAGTCCTTCCAATCATATCTTCGCCTCCTTGTCCCTATTCTAAACGAGAGTCTGCGCATTGCAACGGGTGCATTTCGATCATCGCCTAAGGAGAGTCTGGAGGTGGAGACTGGAATAATGCCCTTGTCTCCGCGAAGAGAGCAGCCTATGTGCTCTTTATTCTTCCTTCTTATTCTGGTCCCTGCTTCCTCAGCTTTGTCACCCTTAATAGAGAGGTTCCTCCACATTCCGGCCGTTTGCTGGGGTTGACTCCTATTATTAATTTCCTTGGCCTTCCTTTTCAATCAGTTTTGCGCAGCAATTTCGACAACGTTCACCTGAAATAAATGCAGAAGCCGTTTCCACTTTCCCCCCACTGTCTGTTTCGGGATCCAGTCCTTCACCAAGGCTGAAACACATCCGGCGACGTTGAGGTTCCTTTCTGCTCCTTAGGTCACAATCCTCGCGCACCTGTCTACTGATGGCTCAAAACGGTAGGCGGAGAGGGGGCGTCGGCTGTCATCCAGATACCCGCCATTTCCAGCTTACCCTGCCTACCTATTTAATCCATCTTTTCAGCTGAGCGGCTGATGAGCTGTGGCCAGAATTGGCAACCTACCATCCGGACGTCGTTATACAATCTTCTCCGGATAGAGGGGCTCTCTTGGCTTTGCTCCGATCGGTCAGCAAAAGGCCATGTTCTTTGTTGGCCGATCAGCTCAGAAAAATCCAGAAGATGTCTCTTTGGAGGCCCAGTACCCTGTCTTCGCTCAGTGTGGTTGCAGTAGTAGGCAGAAGATGGCGACGCCACCGTTTGGGCCGCGTGTGTTGAGCGACCTGGTCTCCCTTAGAAGCGAAAGGGCCCCTCAACGTCTGTCTCGGCAGCTGCCATCCAAGCTTTGAGAAGAAAACCTAAGTATCCGAAAGACCCTTGCAGAATGCCATGGCTAAACCAGGTAGAAAGAGGCTAGAAAAGACCAAAGTGGGCTGGCAAGGGTGACAAGCGAAAAACGAGAGTCTGAACGTGAAGGGCATGAAGCCTATTTCGCGACGACTGTGGGCATGTCTCGGCCGGCGACTGCCTAAAATCGCGAACTGGATTTTGAATGGGTCGGGAAGACGTCCGCTGGGGACGCCCCGCCAGATGGCACGCCTGTTAACCCTCACGCGCGCTGGAAGCGCGCGCTGCGTCTTGCTGCGTCACGCCCAAGTAACAGGGTAAACGATCATCTGGAAGCCAAGGCGATCGTCGAAGCCCAGAGCCTCCTCGTCGGCCTTCACCTGTGCTGGGTGAAGGGGCGGAGTAGGCGAAAATTTAAGCATGCGCATTGACTGCTGCACCGACATGTGTCGTGGCCCGGCACTCCATACGCCAGAGGCAGCCGGCGTGACATAACTGGCGTGCTCCATACAAAACAGCCGGACTGGCGAGGTATCGATGAAAGCTATTGCGGCAACACGCTTCTTCCATGACAAAAAGCCTGAAGAACATCATTGAAGAGAGGAAGTTATTCCCGAAGGCTGAGGAAGTGGTGCCACCACCATGGCGGTCAATGCCAAGTGATGATTTAGTAACTTTGGAAAGCTTTAAATTCTCCATCAACGCAATATTACCGGGGCAAATCGATGGTTGTCAGTAGGGGACGGGTCTAGGCTAGGGAGATTGAAATATAAGCGTGGCGACACAGGAAAATTCTGTTATGCACGGAAAACCCAGCGAGCTGTTGTAATGCTAAGCGTGGAGGGCGCCGCTGTAGAATTTTACTAGCTGCTGACCCAGTAAATGATCCGTTGGCACAGTCTTGTTAGAGCGGGGGAAGCAGGCACAACATCGCCTCCCTGGAGGCAGGTGCGCGTCGGAAGCGTGGAGCTTGTGTTATGGTGGTTAGATGGTGCTTCAGTTTACCGCACAACCTTGTAGCCAAGAGCGTGAGAAGAATTCCGTGTAAGAAAATGGTTATGAATATGGATTTTCTGGAGTCAGTCGTGCCCAGAGGCTGAGCCTTCCCGGCCAAAGTTACGAGGCATAGTCTCCAGCAGGCTGAGAATTTACCGCTCTCATGAGCCTTGTTGTGTTACGATTGGCAAGCAGCGAGTTATGGTCAGCACGACCGTATCCAGATTGGAGAAAAGAGTTGTATTTGAGAAGCAGGCAATGTGATAGAAGACAAAATTTTTCGCCAGCTTTGAACCAGGCAGGGCGATCGGATAATGGTCACTTCTCAGAGAGGAAGGTGACCTTTATGTGTGGCTCGGCGACACAGAGAGTACCGTGTCAGCCCCAGCTCCGGTATCCCAGAAAAAGTCTCAGGGTTCAGAGATGACTGTGGTAATGCCACCTGTGGGTGACCGGAAGGATGTATGAACAAGCTCTGAACAGAAAGGGTTCCCTGGGTGTGTGGAGACAGCTGGAGTGCCTGTTGACGCTGGCTATGGGTGGTCTGGGTAATTCTGGCATGTCACTGCATCTGGCAGGAGTCTGGAGGGTCCCAATTGAAAGGAGACCATTCGTTTAACGAGGAAGACTCACGACCTGAAGATATCTGGCTAAGCAATGGTGTTTTGCTACGACCCGGTTGAGAATTCGGTAACTCAGCGATATTGCCTAACGGTAAATCGTTGAGCTGGGTAAGGCATGAGACCACGTCGCAAGGGGACTGCGGAGACCCGGCGAGAGGTGGGTACGATTAATCCAGAAAATCTGCTGGATGGCAAACAGCGGCTGGTAGGAAGGCGCGTTGCTCCGCCAGTACCCTCCGCGGCAGCCGCGATACGAAACCGCTCTCCACCACCGGACGGCGGACTGCTCCATGGCAACCGAAGATCTTGCCGGAAGCCGCCGTCAGCCGGTGTGACGTCGCGATCGGAAGAGAGGCGTAGGTTTCATTCTTTCACTAGAGGCATGGATGGGCTGTAGAGGCTGCCAGGCGCTAACTGCACTACGTTTACAGGGGCATGGCCTGGCATTTTGGCTACGTTTAGGCCGAGCGAGGCAGTCACCCCACTGAGCGGGGGGTCGGGTGCCTGTCTGGTATTGAAAAAGGCTACGGCGTCTGGACCAGGAATCATTCGAGGCAGCAGTGGTATGGTCGAAGATCGCATTAACTCGAAGAAGACTGCCCTCTGAAGAGGCGGAGGCGTGTATTGATATTTGATTAACAGATGAATCGGAATGGGTCATCGTAGAACGGCAGCTTCAACTAATTCAAGTATACATCAAATGTTAAAAGCTATAAAGAGATGAGTAACTTAAACATGCACACTGGAAAGGAAGGCAGTATTTTAACAAGTTATTAATGTGTATTTGCAGCATTAACTACTTAAAACTACCATTTTATTTATAAAATTACAAATAGCCTCGCAGTGATTTAAGTATTGATTACTATTTACAACTACATCATAAATGGGCTGCATCTTATTGGTGTATTTAGCTATTTTTGGCCCCAAATCGACATCGGCACCCAAAAAATAGTATCGGTATCTCCAATGATATTTGGTCACCAGAGTCTTGCCCGGTTGTTGTGGGCCCACTAGTAGTGAGGAAACGATCTGGTAGATCTAAAGGCAATGTGTTCATGGTTCCCTTAGGGTGTTAGGTAATGGTATGACAAGAGGATGAGCATGCGTGTGGTAGAGTAAGCTGACGAAGAGCAGTACATCAGTTTGATCTTGTGAAAGTTGGCGGTGAGAGTGGTTGCTACTGAGTGGTGAGGAGGCTGATGCTCGACACGGCTGGAAGGACAAGCGTGGACGGTGCCTGGCTGGAATCATTGGCCCCCGGCGAGAGAAAGAAATGGCACCAGCAGGAGTGAGGTATGGTTCAAAGGGATGAGCGTGGCGGTGCTGGCGGGACGGACCTGTGAGCCTAGGGAAGGCTTTCGATGCAGTTCTGCTTAGGCGTGCTGTTCGGGCTCTTTGACAGTCGCGGCTTCTTCAGCTACGTTTCTAACATTGCGTAACCGGTGCGAAGGTGAACAATGGCAATAATAGTATTAATAATATTGTAATGGTAATAATAACAATAATAATAATAACAATAATAACGGTATACCGACTCTTTTGATGAAAGCAGCTATACCGTGACTAACGAATCTAAGATCTTCCTTATTTCATTGCTTAAGTGACTATCCCAGAAATTTGTTTTTCAGCAAAATAATAAACTTTGCTGCTGAAAAGTCAAGAGTATGAAATTATCCAGATGCTAGCTTCTGTGGGCTCATTGGTGATGGAGCTGTGACAGGCATCACCTGGTGTATTGCTAACTTCTTCTTCATATCTTAATAATAATAATAATAATATGTATATATATATATATAACATATATAATATATATATATATATATAATAATAACAATATGTAATAATATGTATATATAATATATAATATATGTAATATAATATATATGGCATATAACAACCAACAACAATATAACATAACCAATAACCATATATATGCTAATAATAACACTTATAATAATATATGGAAAACTCTTTAATATATATATATATTTCCCTGTTTCCTATAACCTTTATTTGTATTACAGGTCAAGCAGCTTTGGGCTTCAGCTCATGAAGCATCAGTTCTAGAAGATAGTGCTTAAGACTCAGCCTATGAGACTACGCTAGGAACTGTTGTCAAACTCGGCAAATAGTGCTTCTTAGAGGAAAAACCTGGCTATTGGACTTCGCATATAAATGAGTTTTAATAATGTCATATACCTTTCTGTATGATGCCCAAGGCAGTGGCCTCTTTGCTATTGCATGGCTAATCTTAGCTCTTCTTAAGAGCCCACATTCTTAACTAGATACAATATGCGAGTATATTTGTACAAGTTCGTGGTAAAATATATATGAGTAAAATATTGGCTGGGCCAGTAGGAATTTGGTGAAGATTGATTTGCGCGTTTTACCTGGCCGATTGGCGCGTAATAAAGGAGTGGAGTATGGAGGTGCGCACCGCTGCAAATCAAGCGGCCTAGTAGACAACTTGTAAATCGGATAATAAATGAATGTATCTTCTGGGCATAAAACAGACGAGAAAAGATATTGTAAATTCACAAAGCATAAATATTGATTGGCTTTGCATGACAAATAACAAAACGCTTCTTGGCTGTCATAAAACGCAAACGCCAAATCGGAGGTTAATATCCCCCTTCTCGTAGAGCTTTACTGGATCCCGACCTTTATGCGTTACGAACACTATATTTCATAGCGACACAAATCAGTACGAGAGTGACGTTTTCCTTCCGCTCTGCAAGATTGGTTAGCTAGCTATGCTGTAGCCACCTTAGCAGCCATATGTAGTAACATATATAGCAACCCAACCTTAACATATGTATATGTAATAATATATATATATATGTATATACAACAACCTTAACTATAACTTATGTGTTGAGATCGGAAAATATGTATCGCTCCAACTGCTGCTCATATTAGTCGGAGAGAAAGAAAGCTTCCTCGGTGTTCATTCGTAGTCTACTTGACTCTAGAATGGGCATTTTACGCAAGACTAATTTGCCATATTACTCGTATTTTAAAATCACTGTCTGATAATGCGTGAAAACAAAAATTCTTTCTCAGATATCTTCAAGTTGGATTATGGCTACTCGGCAGTTCAGTACGAAATGAACATCGTTTTAAGTAATTATGCTGGTAATACCTTTCAGTACCTATTGCATGCACGCGTTGTCTGTCAGGCGCGATCAGCATGTGCGGCGCTGGGCCCGGTGTTTGCGGTGAGGCGAGCAACTTTGGTCTTGAGGAGTACTATGAAGTGACCTGACTTGCTGTGTTTGTAACAATGCCAGTTGCAGATACATTCAGTGCTGATGGAACGAGTACCATCCAGAAACTACAAAGACGTTGACTTGCACATTTTATTTTCGAAGCTCAAGCAGGTACAGTATCTGACAAATGACCATTCCTGCGAACTGCTGCTGGTGAAGAGCCAGAATGAAAATGACGCTTATTGGATCGTAGATGATTTGGTAGCTTCTGGGCCCTTCAGGCTTTGAGCTTATTCTTTGAGGCGAAACTCCCGGCTCATTCGCCTGCTCTCCCTGGGCTACTGTCAGGTGATATTTATTTGGTTTGCTCGACATTGTGTAGCACAGGTGGACCACTCATGGCAGTAGTGAGAGACTGGATTTGATTTGTGACGATCTGAGCTGGCCAGGTGAGTACAGTGAGGCGGCCTGCTCGCGGTAATGCTGGAGACATTGGTATGGTGCTGTTTCTTTCCGGTATTCTTTGGTCAGGTCCCCTTTCTGGAAAAACGGCTTGCTCGAGGTAGCATCAACAGGCGCCCTGCGCACATTCACAGTCTTTTTCATCTTCCTGCCTTCTACAACTTTCTTTGTTCTACTTTCTAAATTTTCTTTGCCACCGGGTGGATGCTGGCCCATATCTTCTTCGTGGTGGACAGCTGGTACCAGTTTGCTGCGGCGGTTCTTGCATGTGGAGCAGTGTTTATTACCCGAGAACCTGAGTGTGGCCGGCCTATGTTCATTATAAGATTTGAGACCAATACCTGGTGAGCAGAAGAGAAGAACCCAGGCCAATCATTACCGCATTCGCGTAATGTTTCTGCTCAATTTGAAATTTCCCTGCCGCTCTCTGAAAATTACAATGATGGCGACCTCCACCTTCTTGATCTTCAAGCGCCCATGGCAGAGACGACGGGTTCTCCCCGATGACGTTGACAGTCCGTATGGCAGAAGCATTAACCGCTGCAGGCTGGAATCACACATACTCGGCATAGTAGGCCTTTAAAGCTGGGGGTATATTTGGCACCTGGCCTGGAGGTGAAAGACCAGGTATCATCGACATGGCCGAAAAGGTGATAATGGAAGCGGATACTTTGAAAATGAGCGTCTCTGGGCATATTACCCGCTTCGCCTAAGCCCACAGTAACGCATCTTTACGGAAGATGTACCGGTTCTCGGACTACGTTTATACGTGTTTAAATATTTAAACTGGAGTTGAAGCCAGAGCTGTAGGAGCTTCAGTAATATTGCATTTCACTGACGCAATATGGTATGGGTGACAGAGCATGAAGACCAACGACCCATTGTGGTAATGGAGGTATGATTGAATAGCCCCAATTTACTGCTGTCACACCTTCATCGGATGGTGAATTTGAAATTGAATAGAGTGCAGAGCTGAAGCCCCTATAAAGATTTCGGGGTGAGTGGCCAGCTGCGTATTTGGAGGTCTTTATTCTTAAAAATAGCCACTAATGGTTGGTGGTCAGTGTAGATACGAATCTTATAACCGAAAACTATG
>JABUQX010128163.1:20000-36013 GCA_015478945.1 Trachelipus rathkii
CCCGAAAAGAATGAAATGTGAGGAATCCCCTATGGCCTCATTATAAGAAGAATTAATACTTAATTGAGCGAAAGGAAGAAAGTTAGACCAATCGTTACCGTTTTCATTCACGTAACGACGTAAATAATTCTCAATTTGCACTTTGGCACGATCAATCATAGGATTGAAGTGGATGGGAGACAGTTATTCCACATTCTTAACCTTCCAAAGCTTGCATAATTGCTTGAAAAACGATTGAACAAAATCACAACTTTGATCAGAGAAAATGATGCTGGGTGTTGTATGCCTTACAATAACCCTATGAAGCAAAGCATTAGCGATATGAATACCACTAAGAGACGGAATCGCACATAACTCAACATAACGAGTTAAAGAATCTTTAAAAACAAGAATATATTTAGCACCTGACGCTTTACATGGAGGTAAAGGACCGATAATGTCAGTATGAACCCTACAGAAAGGTTGATATGGAACGGGATACTTGAAAATGGGCGCTCTCTTAGGTATATTACCTTTCACCCTAAGACAAGAAGAACATTCTTTACAGAAATCATAAACTAACTTTGACATCTTTGGAAAGATGTACCGTTCTCGGATACGTTTTTCTGTTCTCACGTGACCTAAATGGCCAGCTCCTAAACTAGAATGATTAAGACTAAGAACTGTATAAACAAGAGAATTGGGAACTTCTATTAGATATTGCATTTCCTTTGTAACATAATATAAGATATCGTGAATGAGAACATGAGGGAAATTAATACTTTGACCATTTGTATTAATGGAATTAATGATTGGAGAAAGTCTTGAACACTTTCTTTGCTCCGTTTTTATTACATCGGATGTGAGATTGAAAAACTTCTTTGTGAGACAAGAATAATCGATACTGGAAATTGAATAAATCGGAGAGAGAGATGTAGGAAAACGAGAGAGGTAATCCGGGCAGATATTCTTTTTCCCTTCAATATAAAAGATTTCAGGATTGAACGAATTAACTTTGATGGCCCATCTTGCCATTTTATTATTTAAGTCTTTATTCTTAAAAATAGCCACTAATGGTTGGTGGTCAGTATAGATACGAATCTTATAACCGAAAACTATGTTTCTAAACTTAGCTAAAGACCAAGTGATAGCCAGTGCTTCCTTTTCAAGGGAGGAATAGTTCTTCTCTGCTTTACTCAACGTACGAGAAGCAAAGGAAACAGGACGGTCATTACCTTGATCATCCTTCTGTGCCAACACAGCACCTAAACCGACATTACTGGCATCTGTTGAAATAATAAATTCCTTATTAAAATCCGGAAATTGAAGCAATGGTTCGATTATTAACTTTCGTTTTAACGTATCAAAAGCTACTTGTTGCTCACTGAGCCAAACGAATTTAGCATTCTTTTTGAATAAATGAAGTGATGGGTTGAGCAATGGCTGAGAACAAAGGCACAAGATTGCGAAAAAAAGACACGAATCCAATAAAGGAACGAGCAGAGGAAACATCGGTGGGAACCGGAAACGACTTCAAAGCCTGCAGCTTTACTGGATCAGCTGATAAACCTTTTGAACTGATCATAAACCCTAAATAAACCAACGAACGTTTAAAGAAATTAGCCTTCTCCAACTTCACTTTGAGTTTCGCTTTCTTTAACGCGGCAAAAACTAAACTGAGACTATGATAATGAGATTCTATATCTTTCGAATACACAATTATGTCATCGAGATAAATTAATGCATGAATCCCTAATAAATGAGAGAGAGCGAGTTCCATGATTTTGCAAAAAGTGCTAGGCGCCGTTCGCACCCCCATCGGAAGGACTTTAGGCTGATAATGTCCTCGGTGCGAAGAAAATGCGAGGTAGGGTCTACTCTCTGGAGAGACGGAAATGTTATAGTAGCCCGTAAGTAAGTCGAGCGAGGTGTATACATTGGAACTACCTAACTTAGACAATGTGTCTTGAATCCTCGGAATTGGAAATTGGATGGGGACTATATATTTATTTAATTTTCTATAGTCCAAAACGATTCTGGGCTTCGCAGAATCCTTTTTGGGGATTACAAGGAGAGGACTCGAGTGG
This sequence comes from Trachelipus rathkii, assembly GCA_015478945.1. Taxonomy (NCBI): domain Eukaryota; kingdom Metazoa; phylum Arthropoda; class Malacostraca; order Isopoda; family Trachelipodidae; genus Trachelipus; species Trachelipus rathkii. The sequence continues at coordinate 22,067 of JABUQX010128163.1, forward strand.
GGAGAGTCAGAAGGTTCGATGTACCCTTTAATAATACTGTCATCAATCCATTTGTTAATGTCAGCCTGAAACTTATGCGGGAGATTATAACTCGGGGTATAAAAATATTTGGGTGAGTCGGGCACAACTTCTATTTTAAATTCTCCCAAAGGACAACATTCGACTTTATCATCCCCTAAAGCAATAACATCTTTATGTGCTAAAAGAAAATCTAAGATCTGCTCCAATTGAGCACTATCTTGCAACACCAATAAATCAGATTCTTTCTTCGATTTAGAAAGCAAAATTTCCTTGTAAACATCGCGAAGTTGATCATCGGATAGACCCTGCGACGATTCTATTTTATTTATAACAGAATAGGAACTGCGAAGAGAAAGAGGATTTGCATACGAAACAACTGTATTCTTATCAATTGTGATAGCGGACGGACTGAAATTTACACATTTTATTAACATAGTACCATCTATTACTGTACTAAGAACATTTGCAAAAAGAACATTTGATATGGAATTTTTCTCACTTACGAGATGAATATCATTAGGCGGCGAAGTTCCGGCCTGAGAACGAATATTAACGGAGAGAATGGCGCTAGAATAGGCCTCGAACTTAACTGTGTTCGGCAATGACAATTCATAACATTGATCGTTATAAATAGATAATTCATGAACAAGAGATTCATCTTCAAAATTAAGATGACTTAAATTAGACGGAGAACGAACAAAATTGACATTGGCTTCTTCAAAAAGTGGATGCGATTTATCGTACATACGAGGATCGATACTGGTTTTTGGATCATATATCAATGGATCATATACAACCAGAGGAATTTGTGTGCACCCGATGTGTTCATTCATATATAAACACTCATTTTTAAAATCGAAAACTACCGGTAAAGAACCTAAAATATCCGTACCAAGAAGCATATTTCCGCTAAAAGAACATTGATCTCCGACAACAATTGCATGTATATTAAACAGACGATTATTTAACAACATTTGGAGTTTGACACGTCCCAGATTGGGTACGACGTTACCAGAGATAGATTTTAAAACAATGTTGTTTTCTTCTAATTTGAGAGGATATAACTTCTTTAAATTCTCGAATACCTTCCATCTAAGAAGAGAGACCCCACTACCAAGATCGAGGTACGAAGTTATCCCATATATAAACTCATATTCGACCGTCAAATCGATCTTAACATAAAAGCTTTTCCCTATAAGAGGATTGTCTTCAACACTATTTACATCAGTGAAACACGGATTTGAATTAACTATATTTACAATATTAGCCTCTAAATTGGACATCACCACATTGCGAGACTGAGAATGCGTGGTCCCATTCAAAAAAATGACCCCCTAGACGAATAAGAATGAACAGAATTACGAGAGGAATGATGCGGATTGCGAAAATTTGCACAGCGGTTCCGGGAGAAATCGGACGGCTGATGCGGATTAAATTGGGTAAATTCTTGCCCAAATGAATTATTTCTATCATATTTATTATAAAAACTTACATCAGGATCATAATTCGGATCCAAAAGACTTACCTGAACTTCAGGATTCTCTTCAGAAAATCGATCCGAGTGCGGAGATACGTCTCTTACTATTTTGTTTCCGGGTTTTCGTACCGCGGTTTCATCGTTATTAAATCGCATATTACGCCCCTTATTTACATTATTGGCACCCTTGGAGTATGAACTTGTCATATTTTGACCCTGATTCCCATTATAATGACTTCTGGAATAGTTTTGAGCATGGTCAAAACGTGAATTTGACCCTCCTTGAAAAGACGGATTTTTACCAAAACTTGCTTGGTTATGATTAACACTGGAGTGTTTTTGAGAATAATTATTACTATTTTTAGAATAATTAGGATGAATTTGAATGACTTTAATAACCTGAAACGACGTAAACCTTCCTCAGAAAGAGGTTGCCAAACTGTGCCCCGACATTTAGCTTCCGAACCCCTAGAATGACTTTTGAAACACAGACTACAGAAAGGTCGAAAGATACAAGCGGCAGTGCCGTGTCCATTATTCTCACATCGCCGGCAAAACAATGGTTTTCTTACATTAGGACTCCTAGCAACAGAATTATTCACATTAGAAGAACGATCACGATAAAAACTTGGAACACTTTTTACATTATAAGACTGATGTGTTGAGGGAGGAGGAGAGATTTTCTCTGTTTGCGTAACATACACCGGACTAGATTGAACAGAATTCGATGTTCTGTTAAAAGAAGAAACTACCTTACCATTATTTAAAACACTTGTCTTTCGTAAATACGTTTGTACCTGTTGAGGTATTGAGTTATCTATGCTGAATTCTTCATGTATAATCTTTTGGAATTGAGGCTTGACATTCGAATATAAATTAGAAAATAAGAGAAGACGACGCTGTTCGTCACTAAACTTTATATTATGTAATAAATCAGCAGAATCGATGAAAGACTGTAATGACTTCTGAGCCTCTGTTAGGAACTCGGGTAATGAATGATTAAGTGACCATTTGGTACCTACAAAATCACTGAACGTTTCGAACGTAGATTTAGAAACGAGAGGATTGAGAACTAATGATAGATCATTTTTAAATGACTCCCAGGAAACAGCCCCCCTAAGTTCTGGCGTACTTTGCACCAGGTAAGCAACATTACCTTCTTTCTGAGAGACAAACCTTATATAGGCCCTCAATTTTTCTATATCGCTTGTAATTCCTTCATCTGCGAAGTAAGCGTCAACAGAATTAAACCAACCTGCTAATTGAGGTCCACACCAATTATTATTAACAAACCCTATCAACAGAGGAATATTTGGACGTGAATGTGACAACCTGTCAATGTTAAGAACTGGACGTTGCATGGTCTCGGAATTAATGGAAGAATCAGCCGAAGAAATATTTTGAGCTACGTTTTCGTCAGCAGAATTTTTTACATCAATAACAATATTATCAGCGTTAGGATTATCAGAAATGTTGTCAAGATTGGAAATGTCGTCAGTGGACATGAATGAAAAATATTAAGAAAGAAATGGAAATGGACAACACACAAGAAACATATACAGACGAATATATGAAGAAAATATGAAATAAATTGGAAACCCAAAACTTACAAACTGCACTCTTCTTGCTGACTATTTCGATATACTATACGTGACATCCTATATATATATAAAAGAAAATACCCAAACAGGAAAGGACATTTGCCTTCCTGCTAGCAATCATTTCAAAAAAAAAATAATAAAAAAAAAAATAATAATAATGGAAGAAATATAATAATAATAATAAATATAATAATAGAAAGAACTCTGTTTCCTGTCTACCCTGCACCTATTTGGGCGGGCAGAATCCTCCTTGCGAATTTTCTTGAGCCTACTGAATGCTTTGCCAACAACGAACGACGTGATCCAGATCGAAGAATTTCGGAAATTTTTCTTTTCTCCACAAAATGGTTTCTAAGACACAATAAAGAAAATTAATACAACAAGAAATGATATATATATATACTTATATGATATAGCAAATTTATATACTATTTTGAATATAAAAGATTGAAAAAAAAAGAAAAAAAAATAACAACAATTATTTTCCGATATGAAATTTACTGTTATAAAAATTTTCTTAATAGTGGTAGTGAATCCAGAAATAACCAGATTCCTGACTGTCAATGAGGAGAAATCTCTAGCCTCAAAATGGTCTCTTTTATGATACTAAATGAGTTGAACAAATATTTTAATGAAATATTGACCAAATGAAAAAAAAACGAAATTCTCTTAAAAGAAATATTATATATAATTGCTATATATATATAAAAGATGTTTCCAACAATGTTTGGAACAGAAAATGATTATTTAGAAATATATTTAAACAGCTGTGTGCTTAAATGAAAGAACAAATATATTTTTATGAGCGAGGCTACTATAAACAGATTATGACGTCATCAACAATAGACGTGCGGGAACCAATCACAGCGAAGATGAATTATTGACATATAACTGCGCATTAAAAAATGATTTTCTTCAATAAAATAATGACTATTATTATAATAAAGAAAGAATGTTTTATCAAATAGATAAATTATTGATTAATACAAAAAAAACAATTAGATAATTTTCACAGACCTCTATATACACAGTATACCTTATACTCTTGTTACCAACTATTTTTAATCCTCTAATGTGTCAACAATGGATATCCTCATTTATCATGAAGGCGAAATGGATGTCGTGATGAATACTTCTAAATGGAGAACGACGAATATTCTTGAAGAAAAATCTTGAAGGAAAATAGGCATTAACGTAGTAGACCACTTCTTTCGGTCGCCATCAATCTTTTGATTGAGAAATAAATAATCTTCAGTAGATATCTTAGCGTAGAAATGATGAATAAAGAAACAAGTTTCTGTCACGGAACAGCCAATTCTTCTTTCCCTGTTTCTATAACTCTTTTTAACTGTCACGATCGTCAATTCTTAATAAATAAACAAGTTTCTGTCACGGTACAGCCAATTCTTCTTTCCCTGTTTCTATAACTCTTTTTATATTACAGGTCTTTTCTTTTTCAGACTCGTGTGAAACCTACATGGAAGCATCGGATTCTAGAAGATAGATTCTTTAGAAGATTTCAACCTGGTGGACTTTCCTGTTAAGATATATCTACTCTCTCGAAGAAATAAAGGATGCTTCAAAGACTAGGAAAATGAGATTGGACTTCGTATAAATAATTTTAATCTATTACGTTCATATGCCTTTTTAAATAAAGAGAAATGTAGTCATGTAAATTTTAAATATCCTTATTTAATCTTACATAGAAATAATCTGGAAAAGACTTCTAAAATTACAATAATTCTTAACTAAGGATACAATATGCTTGAGAGATATATTTGTACAAAATAGTTCATCAAATAAAATATATGAGTCACAAAATATTAAACAGATTTGAGTGGGAGAGATTTAAGTAAGGTCGGTTGTGTTTTACCTGAATGACAGCCGGATGAGATATTACTATACTTCAGTAATAAAGGAATTAGATTATGGAGATTCTTCACTTGCGTTTATTTTCAAAACAAGATCAATAAAAGATTTCAATCACTTTATATAGAAGATGCAAGACTTGATAATTCTAACTTTGTAGAAATGAGATAATAAATGAATGTCTCTTCTAGACATTAACAGACGAGAGAGATTTATGCTAATATTTCACAAGCATAAATATTGATTTGGCTGCATGGATAAATAACAAAACACTTCTTAGTATTTCATAAAAACACAAACATAGGCTCGGAGTTACAATATCCCCACTCCGCTAGAGCCTGCACGAAACACAACCTACTCTCACAACACTCAAGAAAGGACTCCCCGATACTATGCGTTGCAGACTTCTTATACATTTCATAGCGACGCAAGCACCGTACTATTTACTACAACAAGTCAATTACGAGGAGTAATTGTTTTATTTCTCTGAAAAAAATAATAATATAATATATATATTTTTTATATTATATCTATAAATAATATATATATATATATATATATATATATATATATATATATATATATATATATATATAATATTAATACATATATATATTATATATATATATATATTATTAATATATATTATATATATATATATATATACATATATATATATATATATTATTAATATATATATATATATATATATAATAATATATATAATATATAATATATATATATATTAATAATATTAATATTATATAATATATATTATATATATATATATATATATATATATATATATATATATATATATATATCTATATATTATATATATATATATATATATATATAATATATATATATATATATAATATATATATATATATAATATATATATATATAATTTTATATATATATATATAAATATATATTATAATATATATTATAATATATATATATATATATATATTGTTGAAGTTGGGTTGCTGTTGAGTTCGAAGTAGTGGAACTTCATACATGGAATTAATAATTAGGATTGGGTATCAGGTCCTTTAAAGTTATCACACAATTCGTTAAATTTACACTATTAACAAGAAATTTATTATAGCCACATTATTTATAACACTTACCACAGTGGGAGTAACAAAATAATTGGCTATAATAAGCCAAGCAGTTTTTTAATAACTCAAAAATCCATAAATAAGTAGAGTAAAATAAAAGAGCTTGCTCACACAACAATGGCGTCGTTGCAAATTGAAAACAACGCTTATGAGTGTTGCCACTTTGTTTCATAGTGTAGGCAACATAGTGGACGCACGCAATCGTAAATTAAATATTTGCGCGCTAATATAAAGGTCACAGCACTACAGGTACCCCCCTGCAGTGCCAAAGGCACGAAACCTTAATCTAAAAAGCGCGCCGGCCATCGAATATGCCTACCTCTGCTCGATAGTCTAGTAGGAGCTTGGGATGGAGTCTGGACAGGATTCCCAGTTTGCGAACGTGTGATCGGGCGAGTCGGAACGTCTGCATGTGTCGTAAGAGTAGCCCGAGGTGGAGCTGGAGGTTGAGAATCCCTGGCCGGAACTGAGGATGGAAGCAATAATGACGATGACCGTGCGGGTGGAGTCTGAGCCGGTCGTATTGGTGCTGTTGGCTGAGGAGAAGGAGGAGGAGGGTAAGGAAGAGGATCAGGAAAAGAGAGAGGGGGAGGAGAAGGAGGTGGAAGAGACGCAGGAGGAGAGATAGGAATGTTAAAAGAACGAGTTGAAGGGGGAGAAATTGAAACAAAAGGCAAAGCGTCAGGGTCGAGAACAGGAAGTGGATTCGCCTCGAAGAAAGCAGGCTTAAGACGGTCGATTGAAACGACTTTTGTGCGTGTGGGACGTTGAATCGTGAAGAATTTCTCCTTCCTAAGTATCACTGGAAAAGATCCATCGTACTTAGGTTGGAGAGCGGTGCGGTGGGAGTCATGTCGAACAAAGACATGAGTGCAGGAAGAAAGATCCTTAGGGATATAGGAATGCACCTTGTGTGGACGCGAAGGAAGTCGTTCCTCCAGACGAAAGCACAGCGCCTCAAGCCTGGTAAGATAGGAAGCGGATCGCTGTAGAAAGGAGAGAGGACTGTGAGAAGAAGTCAACGGGAAACGAGGGAGAACCGTACACTAAATTCAGCAAGCCCGAACAGTGCAGATATCTTTTAACAGCAGAAGCGAAGCCAAGCAATAACGAAGGAAGAGCTTCAGTCCAATTCCTCGGATTGGACTAAGCTAGAAGAGAACCCTTAAGCTGACGGTTGGAAACGCTCTAATAAGGCCGTCTTGCTTTTGGATTGAACAGAAAGTCGTATGAATCTTCTCTGAACCAAGAAGATTCATCAAATCTCTCCATAAAAAGGATTCGAAAGGCCGTCCTTGATCCGTAGTAACAGAAAGCGGTTACGCCAAAAGAGCGAATTCTAAGAAAGCCTTAGCCTATGGATTCTGAGTTGGCGAAACAGAGAGAGGGATAGCTTAGGTAAAACTGTGAACGATCTAAACACGTAAGAATGTTTTCTTACCGGTGAAAGGGAGGGAAGAAAGGGTTTCATGACGATGTCGATATGGACACGTTCAAAACGAGCACCAGGGGTAAGAAAGTGCCTAGCGGAGACTTGGTGTGACGGTGGACCTTATTTAGAACGCTGGCAGGGAAGACAAGTGGCGTACACATTGAACAATCAGCCGATTGACGTCGGCCACACAAAAACGAGCTGTTTACCAGTTGCCGTGAAGCCTCAATGCCCAGGGTTGGGAAAAAAGGAGTGAAGATTGAGGAAGACCACCTTACAAAACGATGCATGTACAAGAAGGACGAGGAGAGAACCTGGGACCACGTCACACAGAAAGTCCTTCTCTATCCCAGGGAGTTTTGGAGCCACTCCAGCTTGGAGAAGAGTTTTTTGTGCAAGTGGGATCTTCGGTTAGTCCTGACACGTTGCCATAAGAGTCGTAATCGATTGTTGTGGCAAGGCGGAAATTCACGTCAATTTCGATGCGAGAGAGAGCGCAGCAGTAAAGTTTATCGACAACCGAAATTTGGTCTGAACATCAATGGTAAACTGCGAGACAATACTCAAGGTGACGTGGTTCTCGAGGGAGTGCCGTTTCGTTTCTGGAGACCAATAGGCGAAGGTAAGTGGGTTTGTGATCAGTGAGTATGTGGAACTCACGACCCTCCAGAAAGTAGCGGAAGACGACGGCGAGAATACATCGCAAGTAACTCTCCAAAAAGCAACTGTAACCGTGTCCTCAGGAAGTTTGCCAACTTGCGAGAGAAAAAGGGAAAGGGGAGACCACCTCCGTTCAGGTGCTTGCTGTAGGACCGCCGACGCAAAATCGGAGGCATCTACCTGAACTCTGGTCGGAGCCGAGTCCTGAGGGTGGGACTAAGAGAGTGGCAGAAGCTAGTGCTTCCTTTGGGCTTTCAAAGCAGACTGAGCTCCGTCAGGCCCAGTCCCCCTTTGTTTGAACTGCTCAGTGCCTTGGGGCGGTGAGAAGCGGTTTGAGGGGTCGAAGAACATTGCGCCGATTCAGGAAACGAATGGTAAACACTTCGCAATGTCCCGAGGTAACTGTCGAAGCTGGCTTCTGATTGACAGCCTAAGGGAAGGGTGGCCATATGGCCTCCACCCGCTCTGCCGCGAGGAACAAATACCATCAGCAGAGACAGTATGTCCTATAAAAGTAAGAGAGGGGACACCAAAAACACACTTTGCCGGGCTGAGGCGAATGCCACATTCATTCAACCTGGCAAAGACGGCACGTAGATGTTGCTCATGTTCGGCAGGAGAAGAGGAAGCTATGAAGGAGTTTGTCATCAGATAGGAGAAGGCGAAGGAGGAGAACCTCTAAGAACGTCATCGATGAAGCGTTGAAAAGTTTGTGCTGCATTTCTGAGCCCGAAAGGCATACGAGTATACTCGAAGAGGCCAAAAGGTGTAATTTTTTTTTTTTTTTTTTTTTTTTTTGGGGGGGTTGTTTAGGGGTCCCCCACAACACACAATAATGCGGCTAGACCGTGTTAGCAAACTAACGAAGGGGAAATCCCTAACAAAACGAAAGAGGAACATGGCTGAGATGGTTAGATCTTATACAAGATGTTCAGGTCCAAGAGGAAGGCAAAAATGCGATCACTACGAAAATGAGATGATTCGGATAAGATGTACTGAAGGCGATGCTGAAGAGGGATAGTTAGCACGTCAGGAAAGAACTTGCTACGAAGGGTCGAGATGGCAACGCAATCCACAAAGAGATGAACGACAGTGAGAGGACAACTGGAGGAGCAAAATGGGCAGGACGGGGGAACCCCTCGCGACATAAGAAACCCATGGGTGAGATTTGTATGACCAAGACGCAATCGAGCCAGTACCACCTCCAGGAGGCGACTCTTCCTACAAGATGAAGACCACCGGCCAAGGACGGGTTTGACATTCCGAAGTTTGGCGCCACGAGCATCCTCCGCCGCCCAACATGACTGCCAGCCAGAGAGGAAGCCCCGACGCAAAGAGATGGAGAAATCTGTAGCAGGGAAATGGCCCAGGCGCACAGCCGGAGGAAGGTAACGGGCACCCGACACCCTGTGTGCAGCCGCCCGTTTGGCCTCCCCATCGGCCCGTTCGTTGCCAGGAACACCCACATGGGAGGGAACCCAACAGAACTCAATGTTGTGGTGCTGCGCTGGTAACAAGCAGAGGGACTGTTGAATGGCACAGACCAACGGGTTACGGGTTGACCGGTCAAGCAACGACTGGAGAGCGCTCCGAGAGTCCGAAAAGATGGTATAATTACCCCCACGGGCGAAGGTACTGATCCTGTTCACCGCCATGGACATAGCTATTAGTTCAGCTGAAAAAACAGACAAATAGGGCGGAAGGGTATGGGATACAGTGATGTCCGGAAACACAGCTGAAGCTCCCACCCTTTCCTCCGTCTTTGAACCATCGGTGTAAACCGCTATAGAGTCGCTATGGACCTCCGCGTGAGATACAAAGGAATCCCTCAACAGCACTGGGTGCGCCTCCGACTTATGCAAAGACTGGATCCCACTGCAGAGAGCAGGAGGCGGAGAGACCCACTGTGAACGAGTAGAGGTAAAATCAAATTGCATGACCGCTCGCTGAGGAAGGTCGAGGAAAGCAAAGATGGAAGTAACACCCCAGCAAATGGCCAATAAGAAGGGTCGTGACGAACACGCTCTATTATAGGTGTCCAATGGCCGACCAGGTAGGAACCTGAAGAACGAATGAACACGAGCACATGAGCTGCCTCCCTCCCCGGGATAGGGGCATCAACCCGGCCTCCACCTTCCGGCTTTCCCCCTAAGGAAGAAGGAACGCGAATGCACCCGTGGCAATTCTCAGACCCTCAGTCTGAATGGGGTCAAGAAGAACGGAGGTAGAACTGGAAGGTCTGCCCATAAATGGCTACAACCATAGTCCAGTTTAGCTCGCACCAGCATGATGTAAAGGTGGAGCATGGTTTTTCATGTCCGCACCCCAAGTCCCTTGGAGGTGAGGCTGCCGTAAGAGATCCAAAGAACGGCGGCAATTAGCTTTGAGGAGAGTAAATATGAGGAAGGTACGTAAGGCGCTCATCGAGCAACAGACCCAGGAACCGCACCTCGGCTCCACATGGATAGGGGAGCCATAGAGACGTAACTTTGGGAGGCGATTGTAGGCGACCCCCTACGACGAGGATTTTTCCGGAAAAGCACGGCCGTAGTTTTCGACGTGGAAAATGTAAAGCCACGCGCAGAGCACCAAGAGGAAACCCTATCGATGGCAACCTGAAGTTGACGTTCCATACAAGGTTAGCTCCAGAGATGTACAGGGTAAGATCGTCAACATAGATGGAGCAGCGCACTGACGGCGGGATGGAATTCGACACACCATTGAAACCAAATAGCGAAAAAGCAAGCCACCCTCAGTACACTGCCCTGCGGCACCCCTTCGTCCAGGACAAAACACCTCGACAGCGCGTATCACAACGGACCTGAAACGAACGGTCCGACATCAACAACTGAAGGAATTAGGGGAAGTTGCCCCCTAAGTCCCAAAGAGTGGAGGCTCCGCAAAACCCCCAACTTCCACGTGCTATCATACGCCTTTTCGAGGTCAAAGAAGACGGCCAGGGTCATTTTGTTGGAAGCAAAAGACTCACGAATATCGTGATCCAACCGAAGGAGAGGATCCTTCGAGCGATGGCGACGAAAACCAAATTGGTAGTCGGAAAATGCATGGAGTTGCTTCAACGTGGGAACAAGACGGGAAGCCACCAATCTCTCCATAAGCTTACATGTATTCAGGTCAATGAAATAGGGCAATGGTTATCGGAAGAAGTCGGATCCTTCCAAGGTTTGGGAATGGGGACATTATATCGTAGCCAGACCAGGAAGGGCAAGCCCCCTCCACCCATATTCTATTGTATAAGCCGAGAAGGAAGGCAGTGGCAAATGGATGTGCATGTTCGAAGCACTGAAAGGAGATGGCGTCAGGGCCCAGGCGGCTCCATCCCGCAAAGCTTGAGGGCGTCTAGGAACTCGCCCTGGTGATAGCCGGTTGTAAAGTGGAAAGGTCTGTTTCCAGGGCGGAACAGAAAAATCAAGGAAAACTCCAACCCGCAAACGACTAGAACGAAAAGGTTTCAGGATAACGGGAAGCCGCTGGAGCAGGAACGCGAGTGATAACCACTCGTCCGCCAAACTCCGGGAGCAGAGATGACATCAGACGTTTGCGGGCCATAAGCAAGGATAATAGGCGGATCAGCATGGTGCTTTCGGGAAAATTTTCGCACCTTTTTATGGACCGATGATACAGGCGTAGAAGAATTAACGGTGGAAGCGTATGTGCGAAAATACTGTTTCCGCGTACGGCGATTAATACGCCGGGAACGGGCCGCCGAAGCCTTAAACAGAATCAAGTTTGAAGGTGTGGGAGTCTGTTTATACAGCTTATATAACTTACGCTTTTCACGATTAGCCCGAGCACACTCCTGGTTCCACCAGGGGGTTGTTGATTTTCGGGTCCCAGATGAACGGGGTATATGCTCCGTTGCCGCCTGAAGGATAACTTCCTGAAAGTAAGTGAAGGCATCCGCCGGCGACGGGAACACGTTAGTTGCAGGAAAGATGGAAAAGTAAGTGGCCTGATGAAAGGAAGACCAGTCTGCCCTGTCATAGCGCCAGCCAGAATAAGGTGGTAGCTGCGGACTGGGGCCGAAGGATGGTATCACGATAGGGTAGTGGTCACTACCACAGAGGAAAGACGACCTTCCCACCCAAAACGATCTAAAGACGAGATGGAACACAACGAGACGTCAACACAGGAAGAAGTGCCTGTATCAAAACGTTCAAAGGTGGGAAGGCCCGTGTTGAGACATCCCAATGAAAAATCCTGCAAAATACTCAAACAACCAACCGGCATTGGGGGACGTAACAGAGTCACCCCACAAAGGATGGCGAAGGTTAAAGTCACCGAGAACCAACATTGGCTGTGGGAGACACTTGAAAAAATCGACGAGGTCTTTCTTGGTATATTTACAGCTGGGCGCCAGGTACACCGAGCACAGCGTAAGCGGCGCGTCAAGATGGATACGAGCCGCCACGGCATGCAGCAGAGTAGAGAGTGGAATGGGAGTAAATGGGACAGACTCGTGAAGCAGGATCGCTGCCCCACCTCTGTCGCTGGTTCCACGATTCAGGGAAATAAGGGGCTCCCTGTACCGGGAAGGTTGTAAAAGGTCACGGTCACGAAGTTGCAACTCCTGTAAACAAACAGCCAAGGGCTGATGATCGACAAGTAATCTCTCTTCAGCTCTTCGTAATTAGCAAAGTATCCGCGGCAGTTCCATTGGATGAAACGTGCCATAAACGGGAAACAATCAAAGGTCAGGACGATCCGTGACAATAGTCACGATGTTTTGGGATGTGGCAGTCTCGGCAGAGGTTAAAGGCGGAAGGTCCCGCGAGCCGCCGGACGACCCACCAACAGGGACCTCAAACCCCGGAGGGAGAGGAGATCACGCAGCAGGGATATGTGTGGACCCCCCTGTTTTACGAGAGGGTGTTCCTGGGCACATCAGGCAGGGGCTCGCCAAAAGGAGAGCGCGCCAAGTCACAAAACTCCAACACATTTTCGAACATCCCTTGCCTCAGACGCACCCCTGCCAGACTTCTTAGCAAGCCGGGAAGGGGGACGCGTCTTGCCAGGAGGCGCCCTAACAAAGGCTGGGGAAGATGGAAGAGGATGACAAGGAGGAATGGCGTCGGCGGGAGTGAGATGAGACACATCGGATGACAAGTGTGTGGCGTCAGCAGTTAAAATCTCGGAAGCGGTCCGCGGCCGAGGAGAGCCAGAAGGCTCCGTCGACGGGACCGAAGTCAAAGGGGGTGGAGGGGAAGAGGCAGGAAGGGAAGACTCCTCCATCCTCCTGCATCCACCAGCAGCCAACCCACCCTCAACACACATCGAAGCGGGGCCACGTCTACCCGAAGGAAGACTGCGAGCGGGCGAGGTGTCAATCGATACCTCCTCGGACCTCCCCTCCGGTGGGACAGTGTCAGCACGGGACACCCCCACGGAAGAAGAGTAGTCCGAAGAGTCCATCGTGGCATCCGAAAAAGTTTCAGAATCGCTTGAATAGTGCAGAAGCGAAGCGGGCTTAGGCGGAGTAAGTAGTAAATTATCAGAACGGGCAGAGGGCGGACCACTGGTCCGAGATCGGCCACGCGGGTTGTCAGCGCGGCGAGCCCGTTTAGGCAGGACAGAGACAGGTTCCCCAGTACAAACGGGATCCTTCTGCTTCAAGAAGTCCGCGGCCCGATAAGCAAGCGAGTACGGATGTCTGTCCCGGGAAGATCCGCCCTTGGACGGACTCTCGCAACCGTTAAGAGGGACTCGGTGTTTCCCCGGCGAAACAGAAGCAGGGCGTTT